>VUQH01089550.1:0-12234 GCA_015106775.1 Etroplus canarensis | reverse complement strand
TCAGTGTTTAAAAATTTTTTTTTTTTTTTTTTTTTTTTTTACACTGCTGATATTGATCGGACCTTACATGTTGTTGTTTTGTGCTACAGTTCAATCTCTCAGCTGGGGAAAATGCGCCTTCTTGATGTGGGAAGCTGCTTCAACCCTTTCTTGAAGTTTGATGAATTCCTTACAGTTGGTATTGACATAGTGCCTGCGGTCGAGGTATGAGTGTATACCAATTCTGCTTAACTTCTATCTGACAGTGTAGTTTCAGCTATTGTTGATGCAAATGAAATGCATGAGGTGTCTGGTGCTAAATGCTTGCATTACAAAACAAAAACAACACCAGAAATGACTCATGCAGGGTATCAGTGCTGTGGTTAGACTGTATGTGAACAAATTCAGCAAAATGCAGGACAACTAATGCTTTGCATTCTGCAGCTGCAAGTCATGAAAACGAGTGAGTGTTATAGAAATGGTAACCATGTAACCAACTGCATTGGAACCATCATTTTGCTGAATTGCTGCTTTTATTTTCAGAGTGTGTACAAGTGTGACTTCCTCAACCTTCAGCTCCAGCAGCCTCTTCAGCTGGCAGGTGATGCAGTAGAGGCTTTCCTCCGCCAGCTCCACAACCCCATTGATGCTCTGCCTGCTCAGCTTTTCCACGTGGTGGTCTTCTCCCTGCTCTTGTCCTACTTCCCCTCACCATACCAACGCTGGATCTGCTGCAAGAAGGCCCATGAGCTGCTGGAGCTGCATGGCCTGCTGCTGATCATCACGCCAGACTCGTCTCACCAAAACCGCCATGCCCTCATGATGCGCAGCTGGCGTGTCGCGGTGGAGTCTCTGGGCTTTAAACGCTACAAATATGTCAAGTATTCTCATATGCATCTTATCGCCTTCCGTAAGGTTTCTCTGGCCACCACCAGCGACCTTGTGTCACGCAACTACCCTGAGATGCTTTACATCCCCCAGGACTTCAATTCAAATGAGGAGGAAGACTGTGCAGACATGCCAGTGCAGATACGCTCCGAGTTTGAAGATGATCAGATAGCTTGGGACTTCACGGAGTTACCGGACACACCTTATGATTCAGATTCTGGGGAGAGCCAGAGCAGCTCTGTACCTGGATTTCATGAGCTAGAGGATCCCATCCTGCTTCAGAGTTAGGCTAAACCAGCACCCCCTTTTTCTCTCCAAAGCCCCTTTCAGACGTGGAATATGTGACATCGCTGGCTTCAAAAGTCTGTTAGTGATGGCATTCTGTCAGTCAGAAATGGGTTACTTTTAAATTAATCTTCCTAATGGGTTCATTCAGAAATGCCCACAACAGTAGCAGAGCTAACAACAGGCAAAATTATTCCTGCACTATTATCAGTATCGACTTGAAGTGTAACCACACTTTTGAAAGTTTAGTTCTCTCTGCTGTTGTACCTAAGAGGAGGGTCTCTCACACATACTCTAAAAGAGAGACCTCTTTTCTGAAATAGGAAAAGCAGAAATGCATCATAAAGTTGTACAATCTTATTTAAAATTGAGTTTGTGAGATAAAACATATATAAATATGTTATTGCTATTCAGTACAGCCCCTGGTTAGCTGAGAAACTCACAAAGATGCAAGAGACACATGCACAGTTGTAAATTTGTGCGTGCTTATCTGTTTATGCGACTGCGTTACTAGGTCAAACCTAGTAAGATTGTCACCGAGCCTTTTCTGGAACAGTTACCGGGATGCACGTTCAGACGTGGAGCCAACATGTTCAGATGCTGCCAGATTAGTGTCAAAGGAGTGCATGTCTGAAAGGGGCTTTACCGTCGCCTCCCCTTCAACTGCTGCGCTGCCAAATTTAACCAGCTGCATTCTTATCCCACCTCTCCCCCCTTTTCTCAAAACAATGCAGTTTGCACAGTGTGAAAGCGAGAAGTTTACAGATTATGTTTCTCATATCCACGCTCCTCTGAGAGAGTGTGTGCGCGCGCGCGCGCACACACACACACACACACACACACACACACACACACTGAGATGGATATATTTTGATAAATAGCTAGGTTTTTTAAGAGTTGGAAATTGAATGCCCGCAATACATCTAAACTCCCTGCTCCTCTTAATATCAAAAGTCAGCGTGTCTATGTTCTGTACTCGGTCTCTGTTTGAATAAGCTAGAGTTGCAGGCTGCTTAGTACAAAAGCCAAATACAGCAAACCCAAGCAGCCAGACGGGGGTTTGATTGCACTGGAGAGACTGAGATGGAATGAGTGGACTGGAACATTTGCTTCTGTCTCAGTTATACAGCTAGACTTTCTGAATTTTTTTTTTTTTGATGTGCATTTAGTTTTCCAAGACAAAAAAGTTCATTGTTTGGAAATAGATATCCTTAGTCAAAAGTTTGTGTTGTCAGTTGTAAAGCATGGCAATGCCATTTAAACTTGGCATCCTCTGAATGATGTCTTTTACAACAAAGTGGTATTTGTAGCATTTTAAACATTTTTCAGAACCATACAGTAGTATTAGTAGGTTTACTAATGTGAAAATGTAACAGTTTACTAGTTGTGTTTAAAAAGGTACAAGTGCAAAATAGGTACTGTGTGCACCCTCCCCCCCTCCTGTCTTAACGGACTTAATTCTGAATTACCTCCTGTAAGAGTTCATACATTTTTGTCCTCAAGCAGAGAAATGGTACAACACTTCATGTCAGTGAATTTAAAGCACCAGTATCCTTTGACACAATTTTATAACTTTGATGTGAAAATACAGTATTCCAAAAAGATGCAGATCAGAGCTCCTTGCAGTCAAGAGATTACCACTAACTTCAGGGTCAGATCGGAAGATACTGTATGCTACGGGGGAGGTTTTAGCTGAAGACACTACCAGTAAAATGTTAGTGTGTGTGACTCTGTGTGGTCGTGTTTGATAGTGTGAATGAAGGAGTGAATTTGTGTTTTGGTTTTTTTTTTTTGTCAGTGGCACTTTAGCATTGATCCCAAAGGGTGTCACAAAATGTTTTTGTTTTTTTTAATTCCCAGAGTTTTACAACCAATGTGATGGGCCCATAAGATAATACCAATAAGTATAAGGTGCCTTCTGCTTTCATATTTCGGTTGCAAATAGAATTCCACTCCCTGAAATACAGATACCACGCTTCTTTGGCCAAACAGCAAACACAAACTGTCCAGCTTTCCTTTGTCATATTAGTGGAACAATGCGTTTATGTAATGCAGTGTTTTTGCCATTTCCATATCATTTTCCAGTTAATGCATATCTCTGTTTCCTGATTTAACAGGGAACATTTCACAGTACCATACATATTTAAGGAAGCGTGTTTTGTGTTTTGTCTTCCAGTGTTTCTTTTGGCCCATTTGCATGATATGGTTCATCTTCATTATCAACAGTTTAAACAGTGCAGAACAATGTGTGCTTACAGTATGGTTGTATTTCTCTTTTATAAATGAATGTAAATATAAAGTGTTTGTGTGGTGGTTTTTTTTTGTTTTTTTTTTTGTATTGTGCCTATATTTACATCCCCAAAAGGCGGGGATATGATGGAATAATAAGCACCGCCATTGCAAATCATTTGTGTCATTGACACAGTAAAAAAACTATTTGTGGTTTAAGTTTTCAGTATTTGAGTTTTGGCACAGTGATAGACGTCAGTGAGATCTGGAAATGACTCGATTTTCAGCCATTGTGAAACTATGAATTTGCCACTAGCTGGCATTATCTGTGATTTTTATTTATTTATTTTTTTAGATTTTTACCCATCTATCTTAACTATTCATCTGATCTGCATGAAACAAAAACCAAACTGATCGTGGGGTCATAGACATTACCAGTCAAAAGTTTGGACACACTTGGCCAAGTGTGTCCAAACTTTTGACTGGTAGTGTACTTTCATGGTGACACCATGTCGAGTCTGCACTGTTGTCTGCTTTTGCTGCTGCTGAAATCATTAAACTGTTTTCAGGAATATTATGGAATCAGCTTCATTGCTGTACATGTCAGTTCCTAATCACCCTTTTTGAATTAAAAAAGAGGAGGGGGGGGGGGAACAAAACTTGACCATTGCATCCAGCCTCATCATATCAAGTGGGGTTGGGTCAGGTCAGCATTTACCCAGAAATTGGGGCTTTTCAGGGCTTTTTAGTCGTGTCATGGTTAAAATGATCCTTTCTGTACAACTATAAGACATCATGAAGAGACTGTGACTTAGGACAGAGAGCTGTTCAGAATTGCAGGATTACTTTTCACACTCTCTTTAAAAGCCAGAAAAGTTCATGTCACTTACAATTTTTAATGACTAGGATCTAAGATTACTGTTTATTTAAAGGGGAGTATGGTAGCATAAGCAACTTCCTTATTTTCCCAAAAAAATAATCTGATTCCATTCAGTTTCACATCATGTTTTTCTCTTGGTCCCACCTGCAGTGGGAGTAGGTACACATTCCATTTTCAGAAAAGTTAGAATAACAAAATGCAATGAACACAAATCTGTGATGTGTAATAATTCATGTGAAGCTTTATTTAACTAAAAAAGGAAAAATAAAATCTTTTCAGTAGTTTTACTAAACAGCTTAATAGTATTTCATAAATGTACACAAAATTAGAATTTGATGGCTGCTCAGTTAACGCTGCCCAAGAAACTGTCATGGTACTGTGACAAATATGGGCACCTGGGCTCAGGAGCATTTCAATAAAAACCATATTCAGTGAACACAGTCCATTGCCGCATACAGAAATGCAGTTTAAAATTGTATTATGCAAGGAGGAAGTCATACATCAGCTCTAGGCAGAAATGCTGCTGAGTTCTCTGGGCCCAAGCTCATCTCAGATGGGCTGTACAGACTGTGCTGTGGTCAGATGAGTCCACATTTCAGCTTGTTTTCAGAAAAAAATGAGTGTCGACTTCTCCGTGCCAAAGATGAAACTGACCATCTAGATTGTCATCAGTCAAAGGTGCAAAATGTAGCATCTGTGATGATATAGGGGTGCATCAGTGCCCACACCATGGGTGAGTTACATGTATGTGAAGGTACCATGGACTCTGAGGCATATTTTTAGATTTCAAAGAGACATATGTTGCTATAAATGTGAAATCTTTTCCCATGATGTCTAATCTTATTTCAGCAGGACAATGCCAGACCACATTCTTCATGGGCTACAACAGTGAGACTTCACAGACACAGACTGTGTGTGGTTGACTGGGCTTGCTGGCAGTCCAGATCTATCTCCTACTGAAAATGTATGCTGCATCATGAGGAGAATAAGACAACAGCAACCTCAGACTGTTGAACAGTTGAAGTGTTACATCAAGCAGGAATGGATAAAATTTCCAGTGTGATGAAATGGCTCTGTCACAACTTTTGTTTAGTGTGTTGTAGCCATAAAATTCAAAATTGTGTTTAATTACAAAACACAATTAAACAGGTCAGTAAAACTATCAAAACTCTTTTCTTTGTACATTTTTCGATTAAATGAAGGTTCACCTGAATTAAAATATCACAGATTTTTGTTTTTATTGTATTTTGGAAACTATATGCACTTTTCTGGAATTGGGGTTTGTTTTATACATGGCTAAATATGATCAACAAGTTTCCAGTACAAGAATTAGCATAGTCCCAAATTAAAAGGAAAAAACATTGAAGATCCCCACTGAAAAAGTCAATATTCTGGGACTTGGCGTGGTCCATGTCTGGGAAACTGGTCCAATATGTACTTTTTAAGGCTATTTCCAGTATTTCATAGAAACCTAAATATACATACAAGTTATAAATTAAAGAAAATGTTTTTTGTACGTCTTGATAGACACTGGACCACCACAGAAACCATCAGAGCTTCAGTCTGTTTTACAATTAATTCTTCAAGTCACTGGAATTTGACTGGAGATGGAAAAATATATTCGTTCATACAGCGTTTTTCTAACTGTAGTGGAGAGCACAGTGACCAGCAAGTTGTTTCAAAGTCTCTCATAGGTGTTCAACTGGATTGAGACTTTGAGAATATTACAGCATATGATTTATATAACTACTATGTTCATCAAACCATTCAGCGACCCCTTGTGCCCAAAGAATGCAAACATTCTTCCCGGAAGATACCATTTCCCTCATGATAGAACTGTATTATCACAGGATAGAGGTGATCACTCAGGACAAACTTTATATTTATTTACAGTGAGTGACCCTTACTACCAAAGTTGTAAGTGCACCTAAACCATGCCATCAGATAACTGACCTCTGGTTCCTTCTTCTTCCTCTTTTGGCTGCTCCTGTTAAGGGAAACCACTTTTGTCATCCTCTTCCCTCACACCAACCTTATGTATGTCCTCCTTCACTACATCCATGAACCTTCTCTGTGGTCTTCCTCTTTTTCTTCTGCCTGGCAGCTCCATCTTTAACATCCTTCGTCCAAGTTATCAACTATCCCTCCTCTGACCATGTCCAAACCATCCCAGCCTTGCCTCTCTGACTGTCTCCAAACTTCTCAACCTGGGCTGTCCCTCTGATGTACTCATTTCTAACCCTCCCCATCTTGGTCAGTCCCAGCGAAAATCTCAACATCTTCAATTCTGCCACCTCCAGCTCCGCCGTACATCATAGCAGATCTCACTACTGTCTTGTAAACCTTCCCTTCACTCTTGTTGCTATCCTTCTGTCACAAAGCACCCCTGACACTTGTCTCCACCCACTCCACCCTGCCTGAACTCTCTTCATCACCACTCTTGTGCTCTGTCTTTTGCTTTGGATGGTTGATCTCAAGTATTTAAACTCATCCACCTTCACTGTCTCTACTCTTTGCATCTTCACCATTCTACCTGCCTTCCTCTCATTCACATGCATGTATTATGTCCTGGTTTTATTGACTTTCATTCCTCTTCTCTCCAGTGCATACCTCCACCTCTCCAGGCTCTCTGCCACCTCCTCCTTACTCTCACTACAGATGACAATTTCACCTGCAGACATCACAGTCCATGGAGACTCCTGCCTGACCTCATCTGTCAATCTGTCCGTCACCATTGCAAACAAGAAGGGGCTCAGAGCTGATCCCTGATGTAATCCCACCCCCACCTTGAACCCATCTGTCACTCATACTGCACACCTCACCACTGTCTCACTGTCCTCATACATGTCCTGGACCACCTTCACATACTTCTCTGTCACTCCTGACTTCCTCATACAATTCCACAGTTCCTCTCTTGGCACTCTATCATATGCTTTTCCCCGATCCACAAAGACAGTGCAACTCTTGACCTTCTCTATACTTCCTCATCAGGTTCTCCTTTCTGCAAACCAAATATTCAGCTTTTCCTTTAATGTGTCACCTGTCTGTACCTGCCAAAGCAATTAAATTAAAAAAAAACCCTGAAAAATACAAACAGAAAACATTTAAAGACTCCTTTTTTACTCAGGAAAGTGCCTCTATCAAAAGGCACGGATTGGACATTTAACTTTTTCTGAATTTTGAGCCTTAGTGCGTACCGTAGTGGAAGCATAATCATGGCGGTTGTCATCTGACTGAAAAGTTTTGACGTGAAACTTTTTGAACATGTCTTTCAGATTCCTGGCGGCTGGCTTAGCAAGTATCCATCTGCATTCTTTTGAAATCGAGCCAGACATCAAATGAGAGAACAGAAAAAAGTGACAGGATGTAAAAGTCTGCGAGCGCTAAAGATGCGTCTCTGAGGAGCTAACGGTAGCTAAGCTAACCGCTTTCAACAGGTTGAACTGAGAGCGAGTGAGGCAGAATTTTAAATGTCAGAACAACGGAGAACAACGCGAGGTTAACTCATTTAAATTCCCGTTTGTTTGGCTTTGCGTCGTTAGCGTGTAATTAAAAAAAATGTGTCGTTTTCTACGCTACTGTGTGAGCCACTGTGTTCACGCAGCGATGACCCGGCTGGAGGAGGTGAACGGAGAGGTGAGCATGCGGTCCTCCGTCCGGTGGCTCGGCTACCTGTCCGGGCTGAACCTGCTCCTTGCCCTGTGTATGGGTCTCTATGCCCGGTGGGAGAGCAGCGAGGACTTCACGCTGCTCGGTATTTTTGTTTTGGCCCTGTTTATCCTCGGAGCAGCGAGCGTCCTCTACTACTACTACAGCATGGAGAGGGTGAGCCTCAGCCTCCTTCACTTGTTGTTCGGATTTTTGTTGGGTCTGTTGTGTTTCCTCAACTCCTCCGCCTTGGAGAGCGATGTGAAGGAGCAGGCGGCGAACTACCTGCTGCTGGCCAGCGTGGCTCTGCGGACGCTGTGGGCGCTGCTGGAGAGGCTGGTTGGATGCACCAGGTATCGTCCTGCCTTTCTGACCTCGGCGGAGCGGCTGGAGCTGGTGGGCTTCGCCGCTGTCAGCACCGCGCTGCTCAAGTCCCTGAGCGTGACGGTGCTGGTGGTGGCTCTGGCCACGGTGATGGTTGCCCTTCGGATGAAGGCTCTCCTGGCTCTTCCAAACTTACTCTGCTTCGCTGTGATCACCGCCGTGCTGTTCTTTGAGGCTCTGCACGTTACCACCAACCCCTTCGCCCTCGCCTGCTTCTTCAGCCAGCTCATCTGTGACCCTCTGCTGGATGTTTACTTCAGTGGTCTCTCTGTGACCGAGCGCTGGCAGCCTTTTCTGGTGAGGAGGGGCCTGTGGCGGCGGCTGTCCCTTCTGCCCCTGCTAGCGATGGAGGTGACCTTCATCGTCTTGGCTGCTTGGAAACTTTCAGACCTGGATCAGTGGTACGTCACGATTCCAGGCTTTGTGGTGTTTGCGCTCTTCTGGGCCATTTGCCACATGGTGTTTGTCATCACTGTGTGGGGCTTTCACACCAAGCTCAGCGACTGCCAGAGGTTGTGTTGGAACCAGGGGTCGGAGCTTGGCAGCCTGGACAAAGTCATGGCCTCAAAGGGCATGCGACATTTCTGCCTCATCTCTGAACGCCTGGTGCTCTTTACGCTGGTGTCAACGGTTGCTGTTGCTGCTCTGTGTTGGCAGGTAGGCCCTTCCAGACACTGTTGCAACATAAGGGCACCCAATTGATTTTGAGACAGGCCAGAGAATGTAGCTCACATTTACTGCATATGCACAGATTTGACATCCTTGAATTGATTTAAAACACATTGCAGTATGACCTGTGACAGGTGCATCAGACCAAAGCACATCTGGGATAATTTTTTAAATTTACCATGGATATAGAAAGTCTACACACTTCTGTTGTGCACACTTAATGCACCTCTGCATAAGTGTACACGTCCTAAAATGAATACTTTTTTGAACACACCTTTTTGCTTTAATCACAGCATTCGGTATTTTTGGGTACACACCTGTTATCAATTGAATTGACTCTGATTAATCCCAAACAAAGTACAGCTGCACTAGTAGGATTTTCTTGACAATGACTCAGTTGCATCCTACAGCAAAAGCCATGGTTTGCAGAGAGCTGACAAAGCATCAAAGAATCTTATTGTTCAAAGGTTTTAGTCAGGCGAAGGGTACACAAAATTCCACAGCATCACCTATACCATGAACACAGTGAAGACAGTCATCGAGAAATGTAGAAAATATGGAAGTACAATGATATTATCGAGAACTGGGGGTCCCTCCAAAACTGATGAAAAGATGAGACGAAAACTGGCCAGGCAGGCTGTCAGGAGGCCTACAGCTTCACTGAAGGGGCTACAGAAAGTTCTGACCAGCATTGGTTGTGTAGTGCATGTGACAGCAGTCACCTGTATCCTCCATGTCTGGCCAGTGGGGTAGAGTTGCAAGGTGGAACCTTTTTCTTACAAAGAAAACGTCCAGGCTCAGCTAATTTTTGCAAAACCATACATCAGGTCTCCCTAAAGCCTGTGGGAAAATGTGTTATGGTCTGATGAAACCAAGGTTGAACTTTTTGGCCATGATTTAAAAAGTTATGTTGGGCACAAAAATAATTGCACATTAATAGACGAACGCCATACCCACAGTGGAGCATGGAATGTGCCAGCAAGAGCCCAGACCTAAATCCAACTGAAAATCTGTGGGGTGACCTAAAGAGGGCAGTGCACAAGAGATGCCCTCACAATTTGACAGCTTTGGAGCGTTTTTGCAAGGAAGAGAGAGCAAATATTACAAGGTGTACCGTGCCGATAGACTTCTACCCACAAAGACTGAATGCTGTTATGAATGCAAAATGTGTTTCAACAAAGTATTAGTTTTAGGGTATGCACACTTATTCAAACAGCTTTATTGTATTTTTAAAATATTTTTCTCCGTAACAGATTTGTTTCTTTTTGAATTGTACAGGTTTAGGTCACTGCAGCATGGTAGCGGGGTGGTTAGCACTGTTGCCTCACAGCAAGAGGGGCTGTGTTCAAATCCAACAGCCGGCCAGTTTGGGCCCTGCTGTGTAGAGTTTACATGTTCTTCCCATGCTTGCGTGGGTTCTCTCCGGGTGCTCCGGCTTCCTCCCACAGTCCAAGCACATACAAAGGGGTTAGGTTAATTGGCGATTTTAAATTGACCGTGGGTATGAATGTGAGCATAAATGGTTGTTTATGTCTCTGTGTTGGCTCTGCGACAGACTGGCGACCTGTCCAGGGTGTACCCCGCCTTTCACCTCCAGCATCCCCTGCGACCCAGACTTGGATAAGTGGAAGAAGATGAATGAATGAAGGTTTAGGTCCCATTAAAGGTGGAAAAAGTTTTTAAATGATTTAGGATGACTTTTTTTTTTACATCAGAAGAATCTGGTATTTTAACAGGAGTGTCCAGACTTACTATATCCACTGTACATTATACTAGTAAGGGAGATGAGGTTCAAAAATAGTTAATTTAATTGATTATGGTGCCCCACTTGGTCTTTGCTACAAACCCAAGGTTGTTCAGCTTTATGTTACTCCATGTTTTTTATACAGCAGTTTCCTTTGCTTGTTCTTGTTATTTAGTGACTCAGTAAATTTGCTCTGCAGGCCACAAGCAGTATGTTTGTGAGCATGTTTCTGCTCATTCTGCCCCTGGAGTCTCTGTTCCATGGACTCTTCCATGAGCTTGGGAACACCCTAGGAGGAACATGTGTGGGCTATGCAGTGGTCATCCCCACCAACTACTGCAGGTAGTGTGGAGGTCAAATCATTGTTCTTGTGTGGGTTTAATTAGTAAGTGATAACAGGATACACCTTCTAGTAAGTTTAGACTGTTTAGCCCTATAATATCAATCTTACTGGCTGAACTTCCTATGTATTCTTGTGTGGATTTACATCACTAAATATCCAGTGATTTATTTTGAAATGCCTGTAACTCTGAAAGACCTCTGGTTTATTTGTGCTCATCTTATAGTCCTGATGGTCAGCCTATGCTGCTGCCTCCAGACCAGGTGCATGAGTTGAACAAACGCTCTACAGGTATGTTGACCAATGTGCAACGTTTCTTCGCCCACCATCTGATTGAGACTTTCGGCTGCGACTATTCCACCAGCGGGGTGACACTGGAGGCTCTGCAGGCCAAGATCAAATCCTTCTTGGAGCTCCGCACCTCAGATGGCCCTCGCCATGACACCTACGTGATCTTCTACAGCGGTCACACACATCGCACTGGAGAGTGGGCCCTGGCAGGTGAGACAGGTTGCAAATTGAAGCTGTTAATAAGTACATAGTGATTTTTTTTCCCCCAGCATATAAAAATGTTGGCACCTACCAGCAAGGTTTTCCCCAGGGTTGTAATAAAACTATTTTTTAAGTGGGGTTTTATTTACTAAAGCATAAAATACTTTGTTAAATGACCCGAAAACAGACTTCTTTTAAGTAAGGTGACACATACTCTATGACTTCAATAAATGCACAGATCCACAAGCATCCCCTGAGATTTTAAGTGCACATTTAATTGACAAAGGAGGGGGAGAGGGGGAAGTGTGTTAGGAGGCAGAGAGAGAAAAGGAACGATAGGAGGGTGGAGGTGAGCGCAGGGACTTTATCAGTCATAGTCCCTACATTTAAAGAGAGAGAGCTACCTCATACGATGGAGAGAAGGAAGGTAGATATTTTGTGTGTGCAAAAGACCAGGTGGAAGGGAAGCAAGGCCAGGAGCATCAGAGGTGGATTCAAACTGTTCTACCATGTTGTAGATAGGAAGAGAAATGGAGTAGGGGTAATCATGAAGGAAGAGTATGTGAAGAGAGTGTCAGACAGAATTATGGCTTTGAGGCTGGAAATCGAAGGTGTGATGCTGAATGTTGTTAGTGCATATGCCCCACAAGTTGGATAGTCAGGGAGATAAAGAAAGTAGACAGGAGTACTGGGAGG
>VUQH01089548.1:0-19249 GCA_015106775.1 Etroplus canarensis | reverse complement strand
GTTGAGTTTGAGTCCACCTTCAACCAGAAAAGTTCCAGCAAGCTTATTTTAAATAATTCCAGCTCATACCAGTACCCCACCTCCACCTTGCTGGAGTCTGAGTTGGAGTGGAGCTCTATGCCCATTGCTGATCCAGCCACAGGCCTATCCATTTGGTCCATCAAGAGTCACTCTCATCTCATCAGTCCATAAAACCTTTGAAAAATCTGTCTTCAGATATTTCTTGGACCAGTCTTGGCATTTCAACTTATGTGTCTTGTTCAGCGGTGGTCAGGTTTCAGCCTTCCTTACCTTGGCCATGTCTCTGAGCATTGAACACCTTGTACTTCTGGGCACTCCAGGTAGGTTGCAGTTCTGGAATATGACAGCACTGGAGGATAATGGGTTCTTGGTAGCTTCACGTTTGATTCTTCGCAAATCTTTGGCAATTCATTTTCATCTTTTTCTTTCAACAGGTTTCTTGCGGCCCTTTTGGGTATCTTGGCAATTTCAAGAGTGCTGCAGCCTTCTGAAAGTTTTTTTAAAAATAGTTTTTGACTTTTCAGAGTCTGTTAGATCTCTTTTCTGGCCCATTTTGCCTGAGGAAAAGAAGCTGTCTAATAATTGTGCACACCTGATAGTACTGTAGATGCTGTTATAAAAGGACCAACTCCATATTATTCCGTATGGATTTAGAATGGGGTGTCATAAAATCTCCTGTAGATGAAATATGTAGGGGGCCAATGGTTTTGTCCTTACAGTGCATGGTTGAATGAGGCAGACAATCTTTTTTCATTTGCCATGATGTCCTTTCTCTCCTCCCTTCTGCTATGTCCTGCTCAGTCAAAGAGTTGAAGGAAACTCAACATAAATCTTAAACTGTAAGATTTATATGTTTGTGGGACTGTCTGATAGTGGCTGAATTCATATCGTGAACTTTTTGTTTTCAAAATGAAGTTTTTTTGGGCGTCAGTTGTAGGATATTTTTAACCTGTCACTGAATATATGAACTTACTCACACAGATTAAAGTTATTCTTTATGTATCCTACTTCAGTGGCAATGAGGCAAATTTGTAAAGCACCTTTTAGAAGATCTTTACCTGGAGCTTCACAGTTTCCCACAGCACCATGCAGCTATAAAGGAGTTCAGTGGAAAGGCTTTGGACCAAATGAAAAAGTGAAAAAAAACTGAAATGCCAGCCAAGACAAAATGAACTATTACACATTAAAATATTGCAAAAGTACATGCTGCTGAAATTAGAAAAGGCAAAAGACATCTCATCATGTTCTTCTTTTGGCTTTTATTCCTCCTTACTTAAGGACAAAAATTCAAGAATACTTCAAATGTTTTGCCTTAATAATATTACCCAGCACCACCACAACTATACAGCAACACGCACCATCTTGTGCACACCACATTCACAAGATAATTGAATTACCACTGTCCTCAAGTATGAAAACATAGAGTTGGAGGTACAGTGGGCCGCTAGTTTTCCTGGACTGAAATACTGAGAAAAATAGAGGTAGAATGAGAGTGGCGATTGACGAGGGGAGCTATTATTTCCAGTACTTGGGAAGATACTTCGTCTGAACATCATCTGTGGTTTTCTCCTGGGGGTTATAACTGGTTGGCTAGCAACAATGACAACACATCTCTCTGGAATGGAAAGCCACTGCCTCGAAAAACCACAATCTTATCATACACCAGTCATACTTGTAACTAAAATGCTCAGGGCGTTGTGACACAAAGGGGAACAGGAAAGTGGTGTATCCTTTGAATAGTGCATTGTTGTTTGAGAAGGGAGAAGAGCCAGCATAATGCAGCTTGAGTTAAAATGATACCTGACTGATAATAACATATACATTTAATAACTTACTAAACAAAAACGCCAATCATTTGCCACCAGCAGCTTTAATAAGAGGCTTTTCTTCTTTTCTTTGTTTTATATTATTCTAAACTAGTTATAACTGGGTGCGGGAAATCAAAGTTGAGGATGTCAGGTAGGAGTGGTGCAGTGGTTTGCACTCTTGCCTCTCACTAGGACGTTTCTGATTTCAATCATACTTCAGAATTGTTGTTTTTTTAATTTGACTGAGTTGAGGCAACAAAAATGTTATACAATACAATGTTATACAAATGCCAGTCCATTAACTTGGGCTCTGGGAAATTGTAATGAGCAGTTTTAACTATTTTTTTACATTTATTTGGATGATATCTGATTAAAGGTGAGGGTTAATTTAATTAAGAAAACTTTCAAGTAGTAGGAGATTGATTGTTAATATGTCTGATTAATCTATTCATCTGCGCTGATCAGGTATTGAGAATTATTCTCTGTCCTCCTTAATTTGGTTCCAGCTGAAGACAGTTTCAGAGCTGTCTTCCTGCCACCTTTGAGCTGCTGCTCAAGCTCAACTTAAACATCTTGATGGTGTCCAGCAAGATGCTCACACACATAATATCCTTCCCTCTCAGTAAAAATTACCCATCGATACTTTATTACATTGTGCAAAGGCATGTGACTCAGGTGGAGTCGAGACTTTTTACAGTATAGGAACACTCTGATATAGTTTTTATTGATCGAAGAAAATATTTCCTATATTACCTTTTCTCTACAGGTATGTAATGCAGAAACATAGAGAGATCAGCTAATCTCAGCTAATATACTTTTATTGTTTCTTTCATGGGTTGCTCCATGTTATTTTACAGTGTCTGTGTTGTGTCTGAAACCGGCTAAATTTCACTGAGTCTTGGAGGGGATCTGTATGAAGCAATCGATTTAAAATTGCCACTGAGCGAGAGAGTGCAATTGATGTCAACGCTGCTCAGAAATGAGTTTTCTTGGCTTTCCGATTGAAATGACGTGGGGCCATTGTGACTGGAGGCAGGCAAAGACCTATTATCTCGAGCTTCCTAGGCCAAACCAATGCCTTTCAAATTCAGAATCACTTCCATCTCCATTTTCCTACTTCTCCTTGCCAATACGCACGCACAAACACACAGACACTCACACACATTCTCTCTCTCCACTGTATATATACACAATAAAAGGCAAAAGCCCACTGTTCAGTTCCTAATGTGCCATTTTTGAAGCTAGAGTAGGTCAGGGCATATGTTTTCCAGAGGTCTCCTCAATGCGCACAGTCAATTAGAATGCTCTCCCATGAGGAGCTTGAGGAGGCTCCTAAGCACACCTGTCAATATTTACTCTTCTAACAAAATACATCATTCATTGCCATCTGCTCTCAGGGAGCACATGTAGGGGTGCTGCTTCTGCAAAATTAATAGCACTTCTAATGCTCCTTTCCTAATGGGCCTAATCAATTAATCAGCCCTTCGCAATCTGGAAGCATCATTAACCAGTGCATATATCCCTAATGCTGTCAAAAGATTTGAGTTTGTTCCACTGCGATTACCGACTAAATGGGAATGAGTGCATTTTTGTGTATTTAAAGTTGCTTGATTAACTATTTAAACATGTTTAAAACTCTCCTGCTTTACAAAGGATGCGTAGTAACAAAGCCCCTTTTACTGCTGTCATTGTTGTCATCACTCTCTTCTCTGCTATGGTCTAACGCATGCAGTGCAAGCTGAAGTTGTGTACTCAGAAATATTGCATAGGCTGCCTGAAGCTAAGGCCCAGAAGCTAGATGTGATTGTGCATTCTGATGTTCCAAAATACCGTGTCCTCGAACCAGCATTCATTTTTGTCCGCATACGTCGGCTTGTTTCATCAACTCTGGTTACAGTTCTCATGCAAACACACCAGAGCTGGAGAAGACGGAGACGTAAAATGATGTTTGACAAACATTCTTCTCAGGAGGCATCTCATTCTGATTTCACGACCTCAGGTACCTGGAGCAACGGAGGTCTATTTCAAAGCCGAACACCACATTGGAATTTTCAGCACACTCCTTACTTTAACATGTAGGGCAAACAGTCTGAGGATTAGTGTGTGTTTCTGAGTACGTGTGCGTGGGTTGTGTTAGAGGTGGCAGTGGGTGGGCGGTGTATATGTGAATACAAAACTGTCATTTTATCTGTGCACTCTCAAGCCATCAACAGTATGATCACGCATCAAAGTGGCTGCTGTGTCTGACTGCATAATCACCGGAGCAAATCTCACTCACATTCAGCCTTGAGTTATCAGAGAGGATATTATTTTAACCCTTTGTTTATTTGGTTCTGAGTGAGGACATGAAGTCTTTGTGCCAAGCTGGTTGGTACATCTGTAAAGGTGCTTTAAAGTTAAATGAGATACCCTTGAATATGTTTGAATTGTGTGGGTGTTACTTCCACATAAGCATACGCAC
The DNA here is from genome assembly GCA_015106775.1 of Etroplus canarensis. NCBI lineage: Eukaryota > Metazoa > Chordata > Actinopteri > Cichliformes > Cichlidae > Etroplus > Etroplus canarensis. The sequence continues at coordinate 14,959 of VUQH01089548.1, read as the reverse complement.
AGAACTTCTGTCAGATCAATACATATTTAATACAGATGCACTCATTGATCAGCCGGTGATTGGAATTAGTTGTTTCAGCTGATGAACCATGACCAATGATTATTGAGTTGGCTTCAGATATATCCCCTTCTGGTAGATTTTATTAGCCTGTACCACAGCTCGACTGGCACCTATCTAGACATGTAAGTAAATGTCCCCATGATGCAGACCACAACTGTGATTGTTTCGCTTGGTAGCATATACACTGTTAATTTTAAAAGACAGCACATTAATTTGAACACCGATATTTCTTCTGCAAAACAAAGTCCAATATGCAATAAGGACTTCTCTCCTGACTGAGAATTACCTGGAAAAATTCCAGGGGAACACATAGGAATTATCTATAGTTTCAGGTCTCTACTGTCATTCATTTTCTCAAAAAAAAAAAAGACATTTAAAAGATGAAGCTAGGGGTGTTTTTACTTTTTCTTACTAGCATCATTTTTTGAGGGATCATTTTAAAATTCCATTATCCAGAAAACTACTTGAGTTAGGTCCTTCAAATATTTAAAGGTAAATATCTGGTACTATGACTCTATGACTAAGGACTCTTAGGAGTGTAGTTGAGGTTAACACTAAATGCTGGATGCTAGAAATCCCTAAAATATTTGGATGACTGATCTCTGATAGCAGATTTGGGGCCTGTAGAAACCACAGTATTGCAGGAAGGGGACTGATATTTTATATAGAGCTTCTCGTATATATAAAGGACATAATATTCTTTGAAACAGTCCAAATCAGGTGAACGAATCATAGGTATTAAAGTTAGAATGCAGAAAAAGAAAAAACACTTTTTCATCCAACTTAAGTGTGATATTCCCTGGGTATGACACCATGTACCAAATCCAAATTAACCTTTTTGGAAAGAGCAAGTTTCTATTAATATTAAATCTGAAACTTGTGCTGGTGTTCTTTCTCATTTTCCCAAAATGACTTTTGAAATACAGTTTTCTAGATAATGGAATTTTAAAATGGCCTCTCAAAAAACAATGCAAGAAGAATACCTGAAAACACCCAGACCTCCATCCTTTCAAGTATTTCTTTTTTGTTAAAACTAATGACAGTAGGAACCTGAAATTTTCCATAATGCCTATAAGGAGAGCATCTTTCTCCTTAGATAGTCAAGTGGGAGGCATTTGATGTAGTGACATGGACTGACATGGAATGACCAATGTTCAGATATAGACTACTGGAGGTGATAGTTGACTTCTAGGCCTCGGCGTACTGGACCTGGTGTTTGTAGTTTTGGAGACTTTTGAATCATTTTAATAGATTATCTAACTAATGTTACAGCTTGCCATGTGGTAAAGCCCATCCATTAAGTTTGCGCTGAATTTTTGGTGAGTGAAATTATAGTTGTAGAATAGTTTTAGTAGTTTTTTATTTACTTAGCACTAATATGTGTCTCTGACTTGCACTTGTACAGTTTATCAATGAAGTTTAGTAATCAAGCTACCTTGATTAGCGAGTGACTTAACACGTCACTCTCTAATCATGAAAGATTCATCATTTGATTCCAGATGGGGACACAAGCCCCTCTAACCATGGAGGGTTGTGACAGGAAGGTCATCCAACATAAAACCTCTGCCAAATTACCTATGAGTAACATGGTTCGTGTGAGAGAGCGCAGGCAGGACCCAAGATGCAGACTCAGAGACAGACTGAAGAACTAAAAGGCCTTTATTAGCCCCTCACCAAAAGGGTTACACAGGAAGAAAACTTGAGCAAAACCCTCACACAATAGGCACGCGATCCAGAACAATGATGAGGACACAACAAAGAACTGAAGAGACACAGAGCATAAATACAAGCAGACTAAGAGCAAACAAGAAACAGGAGGGAGAGGGACCCAGGTGGCAACAATCAAGAGCAGGAAGTAAAACTCAATACAAAGCACAAGCCTAAACAGGTTCCAAAGTAAAACAGGAAACAGAATATACAACATGAGCACAAACTTGATGAAGGACCAGAAAACAGCAGGGAAATCACTGGAGAACTGAAAGCAACAAAGAAAGGCTCAAAGAGTAGAAATGTAATCATAACTTCAAAATACATAAACAAACAGGGAACATAGGAAACTCACAAAACCAGGGATATGTTTCTAAATATACAAAACTAAACAACAAAAATGCAGGACCATGACAATGAGAAAATGATCTACTGTGGTGACCCCTTGGGGACAATACAAGGGAGCTGAAGCCGAAGGTACATTTTGTTTTTTCATTTTTAGTTGTTGACTGTTGTTCAGTCCCTTAAGCCCTAGCCTCATTTTTTTTAGGCCTTGCAGATGTTCAGTACGAGGGCCCTTGTAGATGGCAGATAAGCTGGACATAATTATTTTCATTTGGATTTTTTTGTACCTAAACAGCAATTTCCAGTAACAAAGATCACATTATTTTGAGTTTGAGTGAGAATAATAGAAGCTCGTCTTACCCGATGTAGATTTGGAAAAAATGTAAAATGCACTGGTAATACTTAACTAATACTGTATTACGGCTCTTTCTGTCACACATAGCTTGTGCACTTGCATCTCCCCACATAATTTTTTAATGTACATAATCAGCTATTACTCTCTCCGTACAGTTTAAGCACACGCACACGCACATGCACACATTTCTCACATCTCTAGTACGCCTGAAGTTCCACAGTAATTCTGTAACACTCATACAGAGATACACACAGTTGGATCTCTCACATCCTGATTCACATGCATGACCATTCAGCTATTCCCATCATATTTTGCCTATCTTTCACATGTGCCCCCCTCCAAAACACACATACACACACGCCAGGTAATCCATCCCAGAAAGAGTGTTCAACATCTGGCGGACAGGGTTTTGTCACCTGCTACATCTCCTGGGTTGCCCTTTACTGGACCCCAGCACCTTCTGATGGATCACCTGTGGTCTGGGATGAATGGTGCCTCATCTCCCCCTCTGCACCTTCTATGCCATTTCATCTTGTCTACACTACTAATCTGTCATTGTCACAGGCCATTTGTTGCTTTTCCGGGGTTGCTGTGTGCTTTACATATGCACGCATGTCTGCATATGGCCACACAAATGATTCCTTGAACCCAGTTTTACTTGGGAGACCACCCTTATACCCCCCGGAGGGGCCCTGCTTTTTTCTGGAGTGATTTGTCTCAGAGTGGGTCTTTCAAACACGTTTTGCAACAATAGGTAATGATGAATAAAAAGGTGAAAATTGTTTTGTCTCTTATGGTGATAATGAAGTATACAAATAGTAAGTGGAATGTTTATTTTTCATCTTCATATGCATAATGTAACACTTTGTTTGGATAGTCCAACGGTGCTGTATCATGTGAGAAAAAAATATGCTGAGCAAAGTGTCACTTGGCGGCATCTCTATGGACTGTGACATATTGTATATACTTAAAAAACAGCAAGACTTTTCAGTGAAAATGCATATTAGTCATACTCTATTAATAATACTGCAATTATATTGTAGTTATAAGAATAGACTACACAAGGGAGGAAACTAAACAAGACTGAAACCAAAAAAAAAATAGAAAGAACAAACAAAAAAAGACAGTTCCAACAAAATCAAAGTAATTCCCTTCAGTTTTCAACCTTTCCTGTTGAGCTTTTCCAGACTCTCCTCTGATGCGCTGAGTGTTAGTAAGCAGAAAAGCAGGATACCATGGCCAGAGGGGAACCTGTCCATCAGTCAAAAACCTCATCTCTGAACCAAGGGACCTCCAGCATCACACCAAGCTCTTCAACACAAACACGTGTTAAGCCCCGCAGTGCTGCAGAGAGGAAACTAAATAGGAAATCAAGGAAATGGTAAACAAAGTTGAGCCGATCTGTGTCAAACAAAAACCCTTTGCCTGGGGAAATACAGCACAGACCTGTCTTGCTCTTCGGCCTTGAGTATAAACACATGAAATGGATTGCCTGCCTCGCCCTGTCTGCGAGTACCCAGGCTGTTTCCTTTCAGTAGCTTATTACTTAGGGAAGCCTGGGTGTGATTTTAAGCGTGGGCCTTTTTATCCACTGGAACCTAGGAGAGATGTGAAGTTAAACCCACCCTGGAGGTGCCTATAAAATACATGCAGTTGTGTTTACACAAAAGTTTCCCAGCTTTTCTCATTTTATGGTTCATGTCGGTCAGCAAGCCCTTTTTCATCCGCTTTTGCCACGGTAGCTAGCCTCCAGGCAACGTCTTGGCCACTTATTGGAAGCAGTGGTGGACGGAAGAGTATAGATTGTCAGAGCACCAAGGTGGATTGCTTGCAGTGTTTCTACCATCTAAATAACTGCAGCATTGCTTCTGAAAGGACAAAGGAAGGGTGTGTTTCTTCCTGCTCTGGTTTTATCAAAGCAGAGAAGACCAAGTGTTCCACAGCCTCTCTCAGTGCTCTGTGGCAGAGTGGTACAAATCAGCAGCACACACACACAGCATTAATCAGCGGTCTGGGAGGTCAGCTAAGCATACCTGTCCCCTTATGCATCCTTCTGGTGAGTCCTTGAAATCTAGGCTGCAGCAATCAATCACAGATAATTCCCACACAAAGCTTGGATGATAAGCCACTTTTGGTTGTGTGCAGGAAAAATAAATGAGAAAAAGTTTGCAACTGAGTCTCAGATAGGTTTATTTTGAGCTCTGTCAGCCAATGCTTCTACACTAATATCCATGGAGCAGGGACCTGAGGTCAAGCACTGAGGCTGTCAGAACTCTGTTCCAGCTCCCATCGAGGCTTTGTCCATTTTCTGACAGTGTAATTAAGCGGCTCAGCTGTATGAATAACAATAAGATGTAAATTATACAGTGACACATCTCACTTATCTCATTTTATGTATAATTTATGCATTTTCCCCTTTACTTTTGGGGTAAAATAAGACCTTAGCTAAACCATTTGTCTCTGCCTGCAAACATCTATAAAATGAGCACATTCTTAAACATCACTCTTTATCTGAAAAAAATATGTCTTAAACAAATAAGTAACTTGAGGATCCCAGCCATCGCTGTATGAGTCATTAATTAAATTCACAGGGTATTACAGACCTATTTGATAAGAACAGTGGGAACGCTTAAATGCAGTTTTTCTTAAATATTCTGTGTGATTTTTTAAAATCATTTTTTCCTTGCCACCTGGCAGAATTCTTTCCTTTGATTCTTAAGCTTGTAGCCAGATATTATCACCAGCCTTATCTCTGAATTGCATAGCATTGAAGGACAGGACCCTGAAGTATGCTGAAGCCAACCTCATACTGGAAAGATGTGGGAGGGCACAGAGAAGAGCAAGTCTTTGATGGTTTTAGCACTGAATTATTTTATTCAAAGAATAGATGTGTTTTAGAATTAGTGATACCAATCACGTGTGGTTTTGTTTGTTTTGGGTGGTGTATTAGATATTGCATCTCATTTCTGACCATTAAATTGCATAATTTTTTTCTCTTTGATAAAAGTATTGATTAAAGTATTGACTTGCATTCAGCTTTGGGGACAGAGACCACTTTTTAAATCATTATATATCCACAGTATGTTTTATCTTGCCGTCAGGTCAATATTCTGCACTCCTGGACTTCAAACAAAATTTTGAACCGGCACTTCCCATGTCTTTTTGACCTTTTGTTGTGCGAGATTGCACATTGTAAGACTTGAAACAAGGAAAATCAGTATTGATTCACAATTCTTGTTCTCTAGAGATAAGACGGTGTAGATGTTTCTCCCCTTTTCCACAGTAGTTTCTCGGTTGTTTCGAATTTGTATTGTGTGAGCAGAGGCTGCAAACCCTCAATGGTAAATACTGCAGTGGTTTCCATTTCCCCACTGGAAGCCCAGCAGGCTAACAGCCACAACCGGAGCTTGAGTTACTGTCTCATATCACAGCACGATGTCACACTTTTAAAGGCATCAAAACACAGATACAGCTGTGACTGACAGGTGCAAGCTTTCCATCTCAGGGCCCTGGATAGAAGGGCAAAAAAGCTTATAAAACAAAAGCCTATTTGAGTGATTTGACTCTCCCTCTTTGGGGGTGGGGGTGGGATTCAATATTAACAACATAACTGGATGAGACTTGGGATTCGGCAGCAGTTATACGCTGGATACATCTCTTCTCTTTCTAAGGGCGATGTAGGCGGAGGAATAGGAGAATGTGGTGCTCTGCTGCTTTCAGTCATTAATCAGTGTGGTGACCCCCATACTCCACCTCCCACTACTCCCTCAACTCTTTTTCTCTCAACACGGGCCAGGCCTCTAATGCAGATACAACACACCCTTGGGCTCTGACTGATGAGAAGAAATCCACTGCTTTAACTTAAAGCTGTTGATACAGACTAGAAGGAGGACAGAGGAAGAGAGAAAAACAGTCTCTAGCTGTGATCGTCCATCTGTGAGCCCAGAGAGTCGGCCTGATGAGACTGTCGCTGCTGCTGCTGCTGAGGTGGTGGTGTCAGTGGTCTAAAGGGCTTAGCTTAATGCATTCCTTCCAATGTAAGTTTGATGACTGTCAAATAGATGGTACAAGAGAACACATATTAGGTCACCACAGTAACGTTGCCAATGCAGGAGTAAAAAGAAAGAAAGGGAATAGGAGAGAAGGAAAAAAACACCACATGGCATCCCTATAAAAATAGCTCTTTCTCTCACATCATCCTTATTTCCTAGTTCCTTCCCTAGCAGCTGCTTTGATGGATCATTTTGTCTCTCTAATAGCAGCTCCAAATCCCTGGATGCTCTCCATTTATGTTCTGTGGGAGACTATAACAATTTAGCTGAATCCATCTAAAAGATTAGTGCAGAAGCAGAGGAAAAAGAAAAGACAAAAGTCTAAGCTTTACCCAAGAGGCAATCAACTTGTACTTTATTTAGACTTTCCCTCTGCCTTTAATTTTTTTTAAGTCAATGCTTTGTCAATATTAACTGTAGCTGCTGCTTGCCTCTTGATTTTTGAAGGAGCCTGGTATAAATGATGCAGTCCTCCAAGCTGGCAGAAGCCTTTCAATCATGCATGAGTGGTGGATAAGTGATGGAAGCTGCTGTGGCCTGCCACTCTCTTTTCCTCCCCGTCTGGTTTCCATTTTAACTGGGGGAAAAGGATGAGAGAGATTTTCTATCACACCCGCTGCTTCATCACAAATATCAAGAGTGAAAAGAAAGCCAGTGATGTTTTCAACAGTAGTCTGCCAGCTTGTAGATATATTTACAGTCTCAGAGACCTGCGTATCAGCCAGAACAAATCATGTACAATAACTTTAGTCTGTCAATCAGCGACATGTGGCTAATTTACTCCTTGTTCAGGGTTTGTATAACATCATGACAGTTTTAATCAAACTTTCTGACGGTTTAACATTTATAACAACCACATTATATATTTATACAACATTTCTGGGACATGACTGCGTATTTGATTTCATATTCCCCCTGAAAAATATCTTTTTGCCTTTTGGCTTCAAACATAATTGACAGGATTGTGGCGTTTGCGGCAGTCTTTTCACTAGTGTATAGTAAACTGACATGATGAATGTCTGTGAAGTTTCCGTTTTTTTTTTTAGATATCTGGCAGGGAGGATGTTCTTGCATATTGGAACACTTGCTACAGATTTTTGCGGCTGGAGCCTCTCAATTGCATTGCTCTCTCTTTGTGTCATTCCACACCATGTTTTTTCGTTACTGTACCTTTCGGCTGCTCCCTTGTATTCTCCACCAAGGGGTCGCCACAGCGGATTAATTTGGCAGAGATTTTACGCCGGATGCCCTTCCTGACGCAACCCTCCATGTTTTTTCGTTACTAAAGACTGTTTTTCACTTGCTGGGGAATGAATTGGGACTGAACAGTTGAAACTGCTGGTATTGTACAATCAGTACGAATCCACTTTTTTAAAATTGTTGTTAAGACTTTCAAAACTGATATGACACAACTGAAAAACTTTGGCCATTGTCATTAGTTGTTGCCATTTGCCAAGTCTAGAGTAAATGGAGGACAGAAGAAGGCATACCAGTGCTTTTATAAATTATTTAAATGCTAAATGATTCAGGTTGTGAAAAAAGTACAGGGGGTTTTATTGTTTCACTTTGTGATAAATATCTAGAAAAATACACTAAAAGGACAAAAGTATTGGGCCAAACCTATTAATCATGGAATTCAGCTGTTTCATTTAGCCCCACTACCACAGGTTTATAGCATCAAGTACCTAGCCATGCAGTCTGCCTTTACAAACATTTGTGAAAGAATGGGTCATTCTAAAGAGCTCATTGAATTCCTGCATGGTACTGTCATAGGATGCCACCATTCCAGATCAGTCAGATAGTGAAATTTCTTCCTTCCTGGATATTCCATGTTTAACTGTAAGTGGTATTATTTGAAAGTGGAAGTGATAAGGAGCTAAAGAAACTCAGCCACAAAATGACCGGCCATAAGAAGTTACAGTGTGGAGTTGCAGAATGCTGAGGTGCATAGCCTGTTAAAGTTGCCAGCGCTTTGCTGACTCATTAACTATGGTCTTTGAAAACTCCTCTGGGATCAGCACAAAAACTGTGCTTCATGGCATTGGTTTCCATGGCTTAGCAACTGCATGTAAGCCTTACATCAACAAGCACAATTCCAAGCATCAGATGGACTGGACTCTGGAGCAGTGGAAATGTGTTCTGTGGAGTGATGAATCATGCTTCACTATCTGGTAGTGTGATGGATGAAACTTTAAGTTTTGGTGGGGGAGGGATAGTGCTATGTGCTTGTTTTTCAGGGTTTGGTCCAGGTCCCTTAATTCCAGTGAAGGGAAATCTTAATGCTTCAGCCCACCAAAACATTTTGGACAATTGTACGCTTTCAACTTTTCAGAAACAGTTTAAGGAAGGCCATTTTCTTTTCCAGCGTGAATATGCCCTAGTGCACGAAGCAAGGTCCATAAACGCTGGTTGGAAAAGTTTGTTGTTGGAAAAAATTGACTGGCCCACACAGAGCCCTGAGCTCAACCCCAACACACACCTTTGGGATGATCGATCGATCTATCTATCTATCTATCTATCTATCTATCTATCTATCTATCTATCTAGTGTATGTGAAGTGATTGCTGTTTTGCTACACCTTCAGTGACTGCTCCATAGCCTACTTTTTTTTTGGAAAGTTTGCACTCTTCATTTGAACACCTTATTTTATAAGGTCTTCTGCAAAAATATTTCAGTATGTGATTCATTTATGGTGATCATTAGGCAGGCAGGCAGGCAGACAGCCACCTATTCTCCTTGAAGCTGTTTTGATCGTGTGTTTTCACCTCAGGATAATTATTTGCTATGCTCTTTTACAATATTGTATTCACTGAGAAGTCAAATTCTCGGTTCACATTGCAAACAGTGATAACTAGTGCAATGCCCACAAGCAAGCTCAGGGTAGACGTTTGCCCACTCATTGAATTTCCTGGCTGGTAAACTTACGATCTTGTCCTTGAAACATTTATTTTAGCCCATGGTATTAGTGTGTTGTAAGGTCAATTGTAGTCAATTATTGTCACAAGCAGCTCCTCCCACTGCCCTTCTTGAATATCTTTCCATCTCTTATTCCTCTCCACTTCAATGAGAATAAAGAAGACCCCAAGTCTTTGCAGTTCATATAGGTCCTTAAAGAAGAAAAGCAGGTTAATCAAGGGTGAGGAACTTTACAGCTTTTTATATGTCCCTCAGATTCTGAATTGTGATAGGAACTTTAATTCAAAAATGAGATTTTGTTTTTATCATTGTCAAAATAAATAAATAAATAAATAAAAGTATCAAGAGAAGCTGATTTACCAGATGAGTACATTGAGCATATATGACATGCACTTTTTGTAAGATTTTGAATAGGCAAGCAAGGTGGGACAAAGTAAACTTCTACATGCATATGTACTTAGCACTAAATTTGTGGATTTCCTTTGACCTTTACATCTTCTCACCTCCTCTGTATGGTCTCATTGGTAATGTGCTTAGATGGAGACTATTTGTCCTTCATCTCCTGGAAAGCTGTGAATAGACAGGTGATAACTACAATAGTATTAAATTACTATTACCTTTTTATCAAGTCACTGACACCCAGGGGGTGAATGGTACCTTGTGTGTCACTGTAGGATTTGTGTCTGAAATATAAATTAAGTTCTTGAAGGTGGTCTCTGACAGTGGCCGTGCATATCTTACATCCTTCAGTGAGTCCTTGCCAGCAATCTGTGGGTAGCATAGTCACAGCCTCAGTTTGGGGAGTGCTTAAGTAGCCTTGCAACCCCATTCACAAGCCATGAGTTTAAATAAAATAATTCAGTGACAAACGTGGGATACAACAAAGATGTTCTCACATCCCATGGGTGCAAAATAATTAACTGTCTTTACCACTGCATCATCAGCACTAAGAGAATTGAGTTTCTTTGTTGGGATTACAGCCAGTTACTGCTGTCACCACAGTGTCTGTTTTGCGATTGACGATAGGGACCAGGTCAAAGAACTGATTAACTGCATTTCCCAAGTTATCTGAGAGAATACATAGGCAAGAATTTAGTATTCACAGTTCATTAACAGGACCTAGGATTTATAGGATTTTGACATCAAACAAATAAAAATGTTCCAATATCAGACACACAAATCAAGTTGTGCAGACACAGCTCTGACTGACTTCCATACTAATCCCTTTGTGGTGATTAGATCTTGAAATCTGGTTCTAGGTGACTAATAGAAACTCAAGCGTGCTGTCAATGAAACAATGAGACTGATGATTATTCCTCTGGTCACTCTCCTTCTTCTGGTCACAAGAAGCATTGTATTCATTGATACGAAAATTTTAATGTATAATAATGCTTCTGTGACTTTTACTTTTTTTTAGCTTTGTAGCTCAAGTAACTGGACCTTAGGAGCTTAGCCAGGCCTAAAGGTTTTGGGTCTTTGTATCCTGAAGAAATGCCAAATTTAATTTTACTTTAAATTTACAAAGGGAACTATGTTTTTAGTTTGTTTGTATGCTTCAATTTAACTGAAACTGTATGTCTCATATAGCCTTTTCAATTACAATTTGGTTAACATTACCAGTCCATAAAAAGTTATTAGCCTTTATAACTTTTTGGCAAGAAAAGGAAAAGATCTTTGATCATGTTGTTGACCCGTGCCATACAGTCTAGCTTTGTGAAAATTCCTGCTTATAAAAATGAAACTTTCCCTTAACACTCGAAAACAAGCTCCTGTAGTCACAGCTTTCTTTTCAGTTCAACTTTTTGAACTCTTTGTTTCCTGCCTTTGACTCTGTATCTCTGGTACTCTGTGGATTCAAGCACTGAAATGTCAGAAATTTGTCTCATGGCAAATGGATAAATGGGCCTCTCTTTACACTCAGTAAAGATGTAGGCTACTCAGTTTTCCACCTCAGTTCAAACTGTCTGCCTTCAACTTCATCTTTTTTTTGTTTCATTCTTTGTTAGCTAGCTTTTTAGCTCTGAAGCTTAAAAGGTGGCATGTGTGTGGGCTGCATCACCATGTAGACCACGGCTACAACTGGATGGGCCAAAATGTTATTAGGAATTCAAAGTGATACATGAGCCACATCTGGAGTCTAGGGTATAATTGCCTGTTTTTGACGACTTTTGATTTTACCTTTATATTGTACCTTTAAAACTGTGTACCTTGCTTTGTTTGGTGCCATTTTTTCAGCAAAATGTCACTGTTACAGTTGGAGTTGGAAAAGTTGGGTTTCTTTAGTTTGAAAATCACAAACATGTTTAACGAATCATTTTCATAACTTAGAATGAAAATGAGGGAGAAGCTGAGGGAGACGCAGAGCCACAGTCCGAGCCAGAGAGTGACGTGAAGACAGGAGGATGCTGACACTACCCCAGCAGTAAGCAGGTTCCAGCCATGGAGAACGCCAGGAGTCCAGTTAGTGACATTCTCCCCCCACCACAGCCACTTTCAAAGCTGAAATGAAGACTTAGCGAGGTTGCGTCTTGCAGCTACATTGTCTTAAATTCAGTGGTGATTTGGACACACTGGTGTGTCTGTCAACTCCAGAGGGTTAAAGTGCTGGATTTGCCCTGTGCTCTAAAACAACAGTTGGCATCCATTAAAGAGACTGCTTTTAAGAGATGTAGATAATCAGAAATGATCCAAATGTATCCAAGTTATCTTATTATGTACAATACATATTTGTCTATAAGCTATACATTTTCAGAAGTCTGCATCTTTATACCACCACAGTAGAGTTGAAATGAAACCATCAAGTATAATTTTTCAACTGTAGTTAAAGGGATTCATAAAAGCATTACACTAAGAATGAAAACTATTTTGTAAAATAGTCAAACTGATCTCACAGGCTCAAATGCAAGTGGACAGCTGTTTGAGATAAATTATCTGTATTCCAGAATTAAATTAAGTATTTTGTTGCTATTATTATGGTAGCTGCTAGATAGTCATGCTAGTGGATAAGGTCATTATTAGGTTTAAAAGCAAACAAAACAAACACAAAAAACTGATCTAATAGTGCTATGGCAAAAACTTTAAATTTCTTCTCTGGTCTTTTGTTTTTTTTCCCATTGTTGTTGCCAAGCACAATACTGTCACAGCGAGCTGTGGTAGACTCAAAGGCAGACAACACAAGAGTAAAGGGTAAGATAATTTAATGATGGAAAATGTATTTTAAAAGAGTTTTTTACAGTCAGTACTGGGTGAAAATCAGAGTGGATTGGATGAGGTGAATCATTCTGGAAGAGAGTTCTGAGGGTAATGACAATCTTCAGACTGCATTCAGAGTCCCAGTTCACAGGGCGATGCTGTGGGTCAGGTAGGATACTTAAAGGAGCCTGGGCAGGCATAAACTTACGTTCTGACAGAGAGTGGAGAAAACAGCCAAAGTCTTATACTGCTGCTGATGAGCATGAGACTCAGGTGTGCAGACCCTACTCCACAAAATACCAGGCTCACTTCTGGAGACTAAATATAATCATTAATTGCCCACAACCATGCCTGACAAAAGAGAGACAGAACGAGCAAACTAAGGGGAGAGAGAAAGAAAGGCAGGTCAGAACCATGGAGAACAGAGGACCTGAGAGATTGTATCCATTTCTCAGCGTCATTTTCTTGCTAAACAACTTGAGTTTAAATGTAAAGTCCACACTTCAATTTTGTTTTCTCATTTAACATCCTTTGTTTTGGTGTACAGTGACAACCGTATTAAAATTGTGTTACTGACCAAATGCTCTGAATTTGACAGTAGTGCATTTGAAATTGCAACCTACATTACGAAAGATGTCTGGGATCCAATGCTATTCTGGTGGTGGTATGTCTTTTCTCTGTATAACAGCTGCACCCTGAACAAAAGACCTCTTTAGAGCCTACATTCCTAAAAAGTATAGCAATTATTTATCAAATGTATGAAAAAGTTACAGACATAGCATAATATGACAAGTAATAGTAAGTAATAGTAATACTAATAGCTCTAATAAGAATAAAAAATAAAGAGAAGAAGAAGAAAGAAATAAAATATTATTTCCAATTATTTATTCATGACAGTCGAAATTATACAGATATTAAATTTATCATGCTGTGTGTGGTACAGCCAAGTCTCAGAGAAGAATATAAATGAACCTCCTTTTCCTGAGAAATCTGCTTTTCTGACCTGTTTGCTGTCAATCTCACCTGTTGCTGGCTCTCCCACAGCAGTGTGTTGGCTCCTGTCCTCCTCCTCTTATACAACTCTCTCTTTATTAGCTACATCTATCTCTTCCTGACCCTCTCTTGCTGCTTCAGCTGCCACAGCAGCATTGGATAAAGCCTGAAAATATTAGAAACAAATTAATTGGATGGTTACTCACACTTGCTGGACTGTTTGACTCTCTGTTTTGCTAATACCTCTGGTCCAGACTGTCTGTGCACCTCCTCAGGACAAGCTCTTTGAAAACATTTTTTAATATTCAGAGTGTAAGTTAAATAATTAACTTTGTTATCCACTAGTTCCCAAAGCCTGTCTTCTTGTTCTTGTTGTAGATGCAGCTGTAACATCAGGATTACTATCTTCCCTGCATGAAAAGTAAGGCAGGATTTACTAGGATGTGTTTCAGACTTCAACGCTCTCACTTCCTAAATACTTGGAATTATTGATCTGTTGCTTCACTTTGTGCATGCTGCTTGTACTGAAATTAGAGAGAAATTCAATTTTTGTAGTAGCAGCACAGGTGTCTCCCAATCAAATCACATATATTAAAATTTTCCAGTGCAGGTGTCAGCCAATTAAATCACATTACACTAATATCCTGAGAGAGCGAGGTTGTTGTTAATGCATGTAGGAGAAGTTGCTCTTTTCAGTAACTAATCAGTCTGTTGGATCAGCGTTTCTTGGCTACTGCTAACTGATCATCAAAGCTCAGCTAGCTTGCCTTGTGATGATTTGTTATTGTGCCAGCAAAGATACCCTCTAACATTAGCAACACCCAGTGTGAAGCACTGAAGCAACTACTCCAAGCGAATCCTGTGTGAAGCATATACAACCCGAGTTCCAGAAAAGTTGGGACGTTCTTTAAATTTGAACAAAATGAAAACTAAAATACTTTCAAATCACATGAGCCAATATTTTATTCATAACAGAACATAGATAACATAGCAAATGTTCAAACTGGGAAACTGTATACTTTTATCCACTAAATTAGCTCATTTCAAATTTGATGCCTGCTACAGGTCCCAAAAAAGTTGGCAACAAATGGCTGAAAAAGCAAGAAAGTTCAAAAATTTTCAGCTGGGAGAACATCTAGCAAGTAATCAAGTTAATTGATTAGGAAAATCCTGGCTAACTTTACGAAGGATCTAAAATTAATTGAGATTCGGTGAACGCAGAATCCTAATTGCAGGGAATACTCTTGTTATTCAAGCTCATATAAAACACATTCGCGCATCGACTATTTCTTAATTTCAATGGAACTACGGCCAAATGTTAAAAAATGCTGGTATAATA
>VUQH01089547.1:55279-82679 GCA_015106775.1 Etroplus canarensis | reverse complement strand
TGTTTTGCTTTAAAAAAAAAAAAAAAAAAAAAAAAAAAAAAAGCTAAGGTTTTAGATCATGTGTTCAGCAATACTGTGCGTCAATCAGGCAGCCACGCGTCCCTTTAATGCCAAAATGTCCCCGCACCGCTTTACGTGAAAATCACCACCACCTTCTGTTCCCTTCCGCAGGTAGCGACCTCTCTCACCATGCAGCACTACGGGGTGAACGGCTACTCCCTGCACGCCATGAACTCCCTCAGCGCCATGTACAACCTGCACCAGCAGGCCGCACAACAGGCGCAGCACGCTCCCGACTACCGGCCCTCCGTGCACGCGCTTACGCTGGCCGAGAGACTCGCTGGTAATTGAGTGCACGCTCACACACACACGCACACAGCAGATACTGCGTTTAAAGAAATTATCTTCAAATAGTTTTTTAAACGGCCTCCATACGAGCCAAACGTAGTCACACCTGAAATAGTGTGAAGCTGCTTATAGCTGGTATTCCCATGGTTTGGCAGAATATTTTTTCCATTTTTATATATATGCTTTCATCCATATCTCTGGTTGTTGGGATCTGAGTAAATAAATAAGTGAAATATGTGCTGAAGTGAGGCATCTTTGGCGAGTTTAGACCCTTAGGGGTGCCCATGCACCCCTAAATTTAATCTTAGAATCCATAAAAATAGCAGTAACAATGGCAGTAATAATAATGCATTTTATTCACATTTTCTGACGTCTTTACATAATAGCGCGTATATTAGCAAATCAGTTTTTAGCTCTATCCAGCTGCATGGACTTCATGGCAGGACTCATATCATTCTAAAGGTGGTTTGAATAGGATGACTACATATCTATTGTTCACTCAGCAGTAGCCTCCCTGATACCCTCTGTTGGGTGTGCACAATAAATGGAGGGTTTGTATGAATTTGAAAAACTTAAATGTAAAAGCAAATCACTTAAGAGTTTGACATGAACTTGATTTTCCAGTGTCTGTACTGAATGATGAAACTTAAATTAAATTAAATTAAATTGCTTGATGATTTGGTGGACTGCCCGGCGTGGTTAAGACATTTATACAATATAATGCATGTTCATCCCATATGTACTTTTTCACAAATTGATCTTTAAGGAAAATTCTGGACATCATGATTGAGTCTTTGCCTCAGGTTTCATTATCTAAAGGGTCCATCCTAAAACAGGTGTATTATATTAAAACCTGTAATTATTCATTCTGAATTATTCTTAGACACTACAAGAGACCATCCAGTTAATTAGGTTGCTTCTGAAAGTAACATTGTAAGGTGTACCCAATTGAAATGATAAAAGGTAACGAATGAGTTTGCAAGCAGCACATTCCTTATTATTACTAGAATTACTTTTCACTTTACTAAAAGTAATTTATCAAGCATTATCATTTTATTAATGTAATAATCACAAAGGAATATATGTCACGTTCTGATTGGGGGCTGAGCCCCCCCCTAAATGTCTGATCCTAGAATCGCCCCTGTGATGAAATCGTCTTTATTTGCTTGTCATAGTGTTGAAAAAAACTACAGCTAAGAGAAAGGTATAGGCCGGTATTTAGTTTGTAATAGTTTTATTTACTTATTTATTTCTATTTAGATTATATTACATTTTGAAAAACGTACATGCGAATGAAAATAAGTTGCCATAATCCCACCACGTTCAGTAAAATAAAACATGCCGTGCGTTTTCTCTTCCAACGGCTGCGCATTTCAAGACATCATCCTGGAGGCTCGCTACGGCTCTCAGCACCGCAAACAGCGCCGGAGCCGCACGGCCTTCACCGCGCAGCAGCTGGAAGCGCTGGAGAAGACTTTCCAGAAGACCCATTATCCAGATGTGGTGATGAGGGAGAGACTTGCCATGTGCACCAATCTGCCCGAGGCCCGTGTGCAGGTAGGCATGTCCAACGGAGAAGCCCTGAGGCAGTTTTCCTCGTAGATCTCAGTGGGGATTTATAATAGTGTTTTATCATGCTTAAAATATACTGACAGCAATTAGTGTTGGCTTTATAATCTTAGGGTTTATTCTCCAAAATGTTGTTTTTGAGTGACATTTAAGTTTTAAAAAATGAACCAAAATCATGATAAATGATGATAAAATGTAAAAAAGAGAAACAGAGCTTATCTCTTTAATAAAACTATATTTTCAAACAATTAAAAATATGCATATAATTATTTATTATACAATTATAATAAAAACCATTAAATTCACTTGAATCAGTTATCTGAAGTTTTTATCACAGTTTTTAATGGTCATCTGTATCTCTTTATCTTCTAGGTTTGGTTCAAAAACCGCAGAGCAAAGTTTCGTAAGAAGCAGCGCAGCCTCCAGAAGGAGCAGCTTCAGAAGCAGAAGGAGGTGTCAGGAGAAGGAGGAAGTGAGAAGGAGGACACACCTCCCTCTACTACCATCCTTCCTGATACCCAGCTCCCTCCTTCATCATCCTCCTCCTCCACCTCCTCCTCCCCCCTGGAGACAGAAGGCCCCGTGGTTCGTCCTGTTCCACTGGACATGGAGCTGAATGTCACGTCTGCTGAACATTCCGGCAGTGAGTCGGCAACAGAGGATAATGCCACAGATAAGGAGGACGAGAGCAAATCTCAGAAAGAGGAAATGAAGTGTGAGAGGGTGGCGACACCTGGGGATGTATCTCCGGCTTGCAAAAGACTCAGTCCCAAACCAGGTAGGAATATAGAGTCCTTTTTTATCTTTGGTAAACCTAATTCATTCATCAGCTGAATAATAATGCATATATAAATATAAAACTTTCTTAATCCTCCTTGTCTCTGTACAGATTCCCCCCTGGTCTCTCCGTCAGTGACACCTTCGTCCTCCAGCAGTAGCCTGGCCAGCACCGGTCCTCTCTCTCAGAGTCACTCTTACTCTTCGTCCCCTCTCAGCCTGTTTCGTCTGCAGGAGCAGTTTCGGCAGCACATGGCTGCCACCAATAACCTGGTGCACTATCCAGCTTTTGACCTCGCTGCCCCGTCTTCACTTCCCTACCTGGGAATGAATGTTAACATGCCCCCTGCACCACTGGGCTCTCTGCCCTGCCAGTCCTACTATCAGTCCTTGTCCCATCATGCACAGCAGGTGTGGAACAGCCCACTGCTGCAGGCATCAACTGCAGGCGGCCTCACCAACCACAACAGCAAGACCACCAGCATCGAGAACCTGCGTCTGAGGGCCAAGCAGCATGCTGCCTCCCTGGGTTTGGACACAATGTCTAACTGAGAATAGAAGGGGTACAAAAGACAGCCTAAACTAGGCCAGAGCCTACGCATTACCATATCCTACCATGTCTGTGTGACTATGATAGCGCTTTAGGAACCATATAAGGACTTTTTGAGCAGATGGCACAGAACATATGGAGATGTTCATAATAAAACATGCCAAAACACTTTGGACCTACAGATCTCTATTTACCATCTCTGTTAAACCAGATGTCCATGAATTGTTTGACTCCTCGGAGAT
This sequence comes from Etroplus canarensis, assembly GCA_015106775.1. Lineage (NCBI taxonomy): Eukaryota > Metazoa > Chordata > Actinopteri > Cichliformes > Cichlidae > Etroplus > Etroplus canarensis. The sequence continues at coordinate 79,193 of VUQH01089547.1, read as the reverse complement.
TCTGTTGCAGCCAAACATCCAAAAGCATATTCTTGGAGGAAAGAAAACTCTTGAGACAATGAACATCGATACAGTAAGATGCAACAGTTCAGCTCGGCTCAAAGGAAAATGAACATATTCTTGAAACATGTTGTTTCCAAGCTGGACCCTCTGAACATCCTTAATAATTAAAAAAAGAATCACAGCGGATGACGGACGCACTTACTTTAAAAGACAATGCAAATGATGTTTACAAAAATAATGTGAATAATTGAGGCACTTTGGAAGGAATCACTCGTGCAGCAAAGAGATGTTTCAGTTAAGCATTGTGGTTATGTACATACCATGTACTACATAACAGCGCATAAATAAAAATAAACAGGAGCCATGTTGTCCTCAAAGCATAATTAAAAGTGACTAATTTACCAGTTTAATAGCCAGTAATATGCCACTTTGTACAGAGGCTGGCTTGATAATGAGAAAATGATTTCAGTGACTAAATTCTCAGAGCTTTTAATTACATTTTGCCCTGGGCTGAGGGAGCTGGGGTAAATGCAATTATGAACATGCATACTATTTAATGTAGCCTTTTTAGATTCAAAAGGTTTGTACCACAAAACAGTCCACAAAAGTAGCCACATGACTAACATCACTTTGCAATGACTTGATCAATTTTCTGTGAATACAAAATGATGGTAAACATGTTAGGACTTGGTTAAATAGTGTCTTGACTTGTATTATTCCCACTTTAATGTTCTCTTGAGGAAACATGCAGCTTTTTTTCGCTGAAAGCCACCGACAGTCAGCACTTGATGAGAATCACACACTCCTCTAATGTTTTCCGTTAATGTGTTTTGGAAGGTAATGTCTTCAAATAAAAAAAGCACATTATTTTAATATGTAAAATACAAAAAAGTCTATCTATTAATGTTTACTGGTAAAGTAATTGTAAAGTTCCTATTATGTTCTATAATTAGTAATGGACTCTGTCACAGATAAAATTCCTCGTCAGATTGTAAGATTGTATTTACTGAACTCACCGACAGCCCTGTCTAGCCCTCCTCTCTCGGTTGTCTGTGTACCACTCCTGGGTTCAATTAATATTTGAAATGTTAGTTAATTTTTTACTGGAATTAATTCAAAAGAAGGGATTGGACACATTTAATTTTCTGGGAAATTTTCACCTTCTGTATTTTGCAATCAATTCAGGCAGAAAGTCAAAGAAGGAGAAAATATTTGAACGCATAATGGAACTGAGTCCTCTGTGTACTGCTGTCTTGACTCTGTTTGAGTTCTGTTGTTGTTTCTAATGCTGTTCCCCTGACTGTTTCTGTCAACCTACTTGGTCCAGCGGTAGATAGATTTATAATGGTGGAGGAGAGTGATCGGACCATCAGCAGTGTTGTTTCCTTTGCTCCTCCCAATGATGTAGACTTGAACTTGTGTTGTTGTAACATGACTGCAAATAAAAACATTGCTTGAAGATCTTTACAATGAACGCTTCTCGATTTGTGCTGAAGATTTACACAGCATGGGGTATTATAGCTAAGCCTTGACAAGTCATTAAACAGCATGAATTTAGACATACAACGAGTATATAACAAGCCTTACATTTTCACACTCCTATTTTTCTTCTCAGTGAGTGTTAAGCAACGCATAAAACCTATTGATTGATTGCACCACAGAAACTTTGTAGAAACTGTGTTTGATTAACAAGCTTTTAAGTCTAGCAATTTATGTAAGCAAGTAAATATTTAAGATCTTGGTTCAGTCTTTCTTCCATCTGAAAACATGGGTGATGAGAAGAGAACTAACAAAGCAAAAAAAAAAAAAAGGCATCGGGGCAATAAAACAGTGGAAAGAAGGTCACTTTTAAAGCACGCTAAAAATACAAAAAAATACATGAGAATTTGCAACAAGACAAAGAGTACAGGAGAAAAAGCGATTAAAAAAAAGAACAACGTAATCTGAAATATCTGAAAAATAAAAAGCAGCGTGGGGACATAAGGCATCCCCAATGAATAAGCAGGCCATTATCCTGAAGAATGACAGCCTGAGGCGGTGATTATGCTGCTATTATATCTTTAACAGCATGGTTTGTCAAAATGCACAGACCCCCACCCAACCCTGCTCGCTCTCTCTCTCTCTGTCACACACACACAGGCCAACTGGGCATCTCTGCCACATCCTCTAAATGGTGCCCTTTCTCTTTCCACAGTAAACTTTACGTGTATTGTAAGGGCATCGCCCAGGCTGTGTCACATTGTTCTTAAATTAATTGGCCTTGAACATACATTTTCCACTTCAGTGTTTGTAAATAACTAATGCACCTCGGCTGCTGCACTGAGCAATTTCTCAGACCGTTATGAACAACCTCTTCCCAAAATTTGGACAGAAGGGGGTAATGATCTCACCAGATTAGCAGCGTTAATGTGGGTGTAACACCTCACCCCAACCTTGTTGTGTTTTATTACACCACATACACGCGTGTCCTCGGCCAAGGACATACTGATGTGTGACTGATACGACTGCATCCAAAGTGAATGTCCTTGTTATCCGGAGGAGGGATCTGTCCAGGTACATGGCAGGATTTCCTCCCATGGGGCTCTAGACCAGAGAACATAACAATACTCTTGTTCCAAATGTTCTCTTTTTTCTTAACACCCATCCCCCCTAAACACAAACACCCACAAACACCCTGGGGGTTCAACAGGGATTGCTTGATTGTAGTGCTGCAGGGTCAAGTGTGTTGAGCCCTTGATGCTGGATCAGATGCTTCTATCTCCAATACTCAGGGCTGTATATTCACCACTATGGCCACAACCACCTATTTGTACGCACTTTAAGATCTCCGTTTACTTTCCTTTAAGGAAGGGATGACGTGTGTGTAAAAATCCATCACCCAATCTAAAGTTGTGGAGCTGTGAAGGGGAGATGAAACTTTTCAACCAAACATCAATGAGAATAACTTATTTAACACATGTACACACACACATATATGTGTGTGTGTATATATATATATGTATTACACAACTTTGTCGGTTTTATTTTCTCTGTCACGCGCACACAACACAGACCCTTAGAGCGAGACCCCCACACAAAAATCACAGTGTACCATTCAATCAGTGCTTTTTCTCCCTCCTCTCCATGGTTCTCTTAAAGGTTTAAACCATGGTGAGAATGAAAAGTGCCAGCGTTAGAAACCTCGGCCCATTGAGTAGGTGACAGGGTCTGCCAGAATATGATCCTAATCCTGTTTCTAGCATTCTTTTAGCCCAGTGGCATTGCCATTTCGCAGCATATTCTCTGAGCTGTCAGACCCAGGGAAATCCCTCTAATAGTGCATTGCCCAGATACACATCAAAGCCCTCCTAGAAACCACCAGCAGGAACTTAAGGGCGAGGGAACCACAAGTACAATCAGACTCACAGCTGCACACAAAAAAGCCTTCATAATTCAGCTCGTACTTGCTGCCAAAGTGGCAACAATTGTTGCCCTTTTCTTAAAACCTTTATGAGACACAAACAGAGGGAAATAGGTTATATGGATAGAGAAACAAAGAAAAGAGTGATATCAAGAGGCAGACAACAGGTGGCTAAACTGTGTATCCAGGGCCACCCTCCTTTAGTTCCACTTCATCTTCCATTTTCTTCTTGTCCTTTTTCTCTTAAACACTCTGACTGCCATCTCGCCCCTTCCCGGGTAATCTTCTTAGAGAGAAGAAAACCCCCATTCTCTCTCTTCTTAATCTGGCTGCAGCCTGAACCTTTTGGGTGCATTTCCAATGTGGGCTCCACTAAACCAAACGTGAGTTCTCTCAACCCCTTCGTGAAGTATCAAGTCTGTCAATCAATGCTTATATTAATTATAAATAAATCAATTTTTATGACACAGGAAATAATCCCTGCCTGTGGCCCTCAAACTTTCCAACTCCTCTCTATGATATCTGGACTACTTTCTATTGTGAAATACAAACCCAAAACCCAATTCCAAAAAGGCTGGGATTCTGTATGAAATTAAAAATAATTAGATAAAAATAAATAAACTAATTAAAAAACACAATGATTTGCACATAAACTGATATTTTATTCACAAAAGAAAACAGAAAACATATCAACAACAAGCCAGTAATGTGATTGCTTCTACAAACTGTGGCGTAATTTCAGAATAATGTTTCTCAACTCATAATTGCAAAGAATTTGAATACTCCATTATCTACAGTACATAATATCATCAAAACATTCAGAGAATCTGAAGACATCGCTGTACTCATGGACACGACCGAAAACCAGTATTGAATGCTCATGATCTTCGGTCCCTCAGGAGGAAATTACTGCATGGGCTCAGGAACACCTCCACAAATTATCTGTGAAGACAGTTCACTCAAGCTCTATCATGCAAAAAAGAAACTATATGTGAATACGATCCAGAAATGCTCCCGTCTTCTTTGGGCCAAAGCTAATTTAAAATGGACTGAACCAAAGTGGAAAACTGTTCTGTGGTCAGATGAATCAAAATTCGAAATCCTTTATAAATCACGGACACTGTGTCCTCTGGACTAAAGAGGAGAGGGACCATCCAGCTTGTTATCAGCGCTTAGTTCAAAAGCCTACATCTCTGATGGTATGGGGGCACTAATGCACCCCCATAACTAGGACTGGCAATTTGCACATCTGGAAAGACACCATAATTGCTGAAAGGTATATACAGGTTTTAGGGCAACATCCCCTCCACACGTTGCCTTTTTCAGGGGAGGCCTTGCAAGTCAATGCCCAGCTGCATACTACAGATATTACAACAGCATGGCTCGGTAGTAGAAGAATCTGGGTGCTGAACTGTCCTGCCTGCAGTCCAAACCTTTCATCATTTGAAAACGTGAGACATCATGAAACTCAAAGATAACACAAAGAAGACCCGGGACTGTTCAGCAACTGGAATCCTATATCAGACAAGAATGGGACAACATTCCTCTCTCAAAGGTCCAGCAGCTGGTCTCCTCAGTTCCCAGACATTTATGGACCTTTGTTAAAAAAAGAGGGGACGCTACACAGTGGTTAACATAGCTCTGTCCCAACTGTTTTGAGATGTGTTGCTGCCATCAAATTCAAAATGAGCTATTATTTTTTATGAAATAATAAAATATCCCACTTTAAACATTGATATGTTTTCCATGTTCTTTTGTAAGTAAAATATCAGTTTATGAGAGTTTATAGTCTACCCAGCATCCCAACCTTTTTGGAACTGGGGTTGTACACTTGCTACCCATGTGCTATATAATCCAGTTTTAGGTTTTATTGACTAAATGACTGTATGGCATGGTCTAATTTTATTTTTGTACCCAGATCCCTCAGATCAGAGAATCCATTACTACTACAGGCTGGTCCAGGCTTATAACAAAGGAGGACTATGTTTTTACTGTTTTTGCTTCAACATTGTGGAACAAATTTCCTTTCACTATATGATCAGCACAATCTGTTCCCCTTTTTTAAAAAAAAATTAAAAACCCACCTCTATAGACTGGCTTTTCTATAAAGTCTTAAAATGTCTTTTAAAAGTTTTACTCCTGCATCTTTGTCTTTTGTTTAGATTCTTCTTTTTCATTCATTTTATGAATTTTATTTTAATGCTACTAATTCTGTAAAGCACCTTGTAACTCTTTTTTAGTAGGTGCAATAGAAAAACATTTATTATTATTATTATTATATATCAGTCCCCTGTAGCGTAGTGGTTCGCCTTACAAGCAAAAGGTCCCTGTTTTGATTCCAGGTGGGGGCACAAGCCCCTCTCACAATGGAGAGTTGCGTCAAGAAGGGCATCTGGTGTAAAACCTCAGCCAAATTACCAATGCGGATTAATCCACTGTAGCGACCCCTTGGAGGAGAATACAAGAGAGCAGCCGAAAGGTACATTTATTATTACACACATAATATGAACCTTATTTCAAGAATGTCTTTAGTTCTGAGGGACAGAATTAAGTTCAATTAGCCAGACGAAGGTGAGTAAATAACTCACGACCCATAATTAAATGCAACATAAAAGCAAGTAATGCAGTGTTGTTTTGGGCCTGTCCAACCCCACTGTATTCTCTAGAACAGCACACTGGCCCTTATGAAAGATTAAAGACACACAACAGGAATAGATGATATGGATCAAATTATAATCCAGTTAACTGGAAAATCTTTATGGAAAAACTAACCTCAGAGCAGTGAGTATCTAAGTTTTTTCTGACAAACATTTATTAGGTAACAGAGTGCAGCACTGGAAAACTGATGGTTACTGAAAATGGGCTTCTGTACAGCTATATAGAAATTTCTTAATGGTACAAAAATGTAACTGTCATTTAATAATTTTAATTAAACCAAGGGAAATTCTAATTGGAAGAAGCATATAAAATAAGCACAGTCATGACAGACTGTAAAAACCCTTCTTGAGTAAGAATAAGAAAACATTTATTTGGCCCACAATGGGGAAATTGCATTGTTGCAACAGCAAAGTGTAAGTGCAGCAAAGTGGAATAAAAACTATAAAGCTACAAAACTAAACAATATGTCACATGATATATATTATATGTATATAAATACTGTGTATGTTCAAGGTACATACAGTGTATTATATGTATGAGTAGGTATATATGCTACTTTTTAAAAAACCCAAAACAGGAAAAATTTGATTTTTTTCAAAATGAAATAAAAACAAAAATCAGTTAACCTTTATTTAACGGCCAAAAGTTTAAAGAAAAGATTTTCACTAGCTTTATTGACCAAATTCATTGAAGTTTTTAAATTGACACAAATTTATAATTTGATGGGGGCAACAAACTAAAATAAAAGTTGTAATAGAGTGAAAATCAGTGCACAAAATGTTCAGACAACACCAGTTTAGAAGCTTCACATTAAGCAGGCTAAGTGGTAGCAGGTGAGGTATCATGACTGGGTATAAAAGTGACATACATCAAAGTTTCAGGCTTTGCAAGCAAGGGTGGGTCATAGTTCACCCCTATGTGGCAAAATCTGTGAGATAATTGTTAGTTAAAGAGTAACATTTCTCAGTGCAAGACTGCAGAAAATTTAGGTCTCTCAACATGTACAGTGAATAATATTGTGGAAACATTCGGAAACATCTCAATGCGTAAAGCACAAGGTCAGGAAGCACTGTTAAATGTATCTGACCTTCAAGCCCTCATTGCCTAAGAATCTGTCTTGCTACTGTAACAGTACTGTGCTCAGGAGTAATTTGGAAAACTATTGTCACTTAACACAGTCTATAACAGCAAAATAAGACTGCATTAAGCAAGGAGGAAGCCATACATCAACTCTATTCAGAAACATCATCAAGTTCTCTGTGGCCAAGCTCATCTCAGATGGATGTAAATGCTGTGACACAGTGTACTGTGGTCACATGAACCCACATTTTAGCTCACTTTTGGAAAAAACATGTCATGTTCCTTATGCTAAAGATTAAAATGACCAACCTCAGATGGAACGCCCATGCTTATTTCAGCAGGACAGCACCAAACCACATTCTACACGGGCTACAACAGTGAGACTTTGTAGACATAGCCTGTGTGTGCTTGACTGGCCTGCTGCCGGTCCAGATCTTTCTCGTATTACCAATGTATGGCACATCATGAAGAGGAGAATCAGATACGGGACCACAGACTGTTGAGCAGTTGATGCTTTATATCAAGCAAGAATGGACAAGGATTCCATTTGTGAAACTCCAACAATTAATCTCCTCTGTTCCCAAATGATAAAAAGTCTTATCTAAGGGAAAGGTGATGCAACACAAAGGTGTCCCAACTTTTGTTGCATGTGTTAAATCAAAATCTAAATGTGTGTATATTTACAAATTACAATTAGGTTATTCTGTAAAACTATTGAAAATCTTTTCTTTTTAATTTTGTCAATTAAATAAAGGTGCACATGAATTAAGATATCACAGACTTTTGTTTTTATTGCACTATAAAAAAATATCCAGTCTTTTCTAGAAAGAGGGTTTATATGAAATAGCTTTTTGTTGCAGCATTCCTCACCAGAAAAAAAAGCATCCAAAAGAATTTCCTTCCTTATTCCTTTATCAGTTAAACTATTTGTGAAATTTAGCATTTGTTCAGGCCTTATAGGTATAGAGGCTTGCAATAACTAAAATCCAAAATTGTCATGTCTCAAATATTTGCTATTTACTTAGAAAATCAATCCAGGATTGACAATCCAAACAGTCATCAGTGTTTTATATGTTTGAAAGTTAAAATTCAATGGATGTCTTTTAGTTCAACAGGTGTCATAAAGAGAAGGCTTACAGAGAAGGTGTGGAATACCTGTGGAAATGGATAAATATAATTGTTTTCATGGGCTGCTCATAAAGCAATGAGGGTGAATGCAAGGTGGCAAAAAAGTATTTATTTTCAGTGCCGCAGGTGCCCACTCACAGCTTATTGGTTTTTTGGATGACTCCTTCACTTTAAGGAGGGCAATTTATGTCTCTCTCTAGTTTCTCTCCAGAGGCAAGTGCTGAAGTGGCTCGCTTATTTTAGCAGGGTCTCGTGGTCATGACTTGTGGTGACATATTAATTGAGCGGTTCCTCTAAAGAAAAGAAAGGCCAGTGTCTCGATTGGGCCAATGGTGTTTGTAGAGCTTTGAAAATTGGTTTTGTTTGGCTAGAAAGCTCTTAGGTGTTTATTTACACGTCAGAATGTTTCAAATGGGAGCTGGCATGCGCTCCTCTTTCTATGTGTTTGTTTGTGTCTGTGTGTGCATGTCTGGTTGAATATATGCTGCATTTGCTCAGTTGTACACACGCCAGCAGTATAGAGCCTGTGTGAGAGATAAAATTGATGGGGATAGAGAGAGAGAGAAGAGGCAAGTGAGACAGTTTTTCCTGCTTACCTGCCTCTTGGGTTTCCACGTAGCTAGTTGTCCTTATGGCCCTTGTCATTTATTATTGACTGCATTCATTCACACAATCCTGTAGATATCAATACAGCTTCAGCAGACAGTCTGATCAGAGTCATATGCCAAAGAAAATAACTTCTTGTATTATTTTGTACTCAGTAAAATAATATCATATAAATTTAGATTTAACAGTTACCTCTTTAGGATTTATTTGTTGGGTTTTAGAGCAAAGGACATGTTTTGCAGAGAAAAATGAAAAACTGACACTTATCTGGCAACATTTGACATTCTTTTTCTTTGTGCTCAGACTTAGTAAGTTGCAACTGGAGACATTCTGCTGGACAGTTCGGGTGAAGGGTGCACTGGCCAAGACAGCATAGACTCAGTCAGTCGTTTTAATGATCAAGTCCAATATGACTAAAGTTGTACCTCTGACACTTCATGTGTGGCTGGATTTGCAAGGAGAAGAGTACATTTGCTTTCCCAACTTCTCTCCAAGAAGTGATCTAATCAGACTGCTGTCAAGTGTGTTCATTCGTATGAGCTCATCATTGTGGCAAAGGTGACCACTGTACAGTATAAACTGTCATCAGGATAATTTACAGATTTGTAAGATATGTCCTCTGTCAGATATACATTTTGCACACACAGAGACTGGAACACATGTGCTCAGCTGTTCACCTAAGCCAGTGAGTGAGGGAGAGTAACTGATCCAGCACCTAGGTTTGAACACAGTTACCAAGAAAACAATTGTTATAGCTGGCATTTCTGTGAAGAGGAACATTGAAATAACAGCGTCAGACCACAACAGATTAGCCAGCTGGAGAGCTGAAAAAAATGACACATTTGTTCTGTATTTGTTCTGGAGAGCATACATTGTCTCGGGAAAAAATCATCAGAGATTGCTTCCATTTTTGTTTTCCATGAACTGTGATTGGATTTTTTTTTAAGGATAATCAGAGACCAAGAAGTAAGTTCATGTTGTATGATGTACAGTAGGATAGGTTGTGTGGGCTTTAGAGTTGGCCTAATAACTACTGCAGTCTTTCTGCTCAACTGGAGTATCAATAATAAGATTTATCTTTCTTTCCCTGCAGCCTTGATTCAATTATCTCCATCTCTCTTCTGCTTTCTCTTCCTCTGGCTCCCTCCCTTTCTGCCCCTTTGCTGTGGATCCGTTTTCAATTGAAGGCAGGTCATGCTTTGTGTTTCTCTTTGTCATGACAGGGTTCCTTAACGAGTGGAGGCTCCCTTCCACTGTGGTTTAATCAGATCTGGAATAGAGAGAGGGAGGTAGGAATGGATGAGGAGCAGGGAGGTGGGGGTAACCAGGTAAACGTGGGGTCACAAATAGTTTACCTCTAGATCCTCATTGTCTCCATTTCCCGTTTTTAAGAAAATTAAATTTGTGTGGTCCCTACCCCTCCTTCTACTTATAAAGTGTGTTTTGCGTCCAATCTGAAATCTTTGAAGTTTGAAGGGTTCCTTGCCCCTCCACATGCCAAACTCCAGGAAACCCCCCTGACTCCAATACCCCATACCTTATCTTCCCCCTCTGCACCTACTTCCAGACATACCTCATTACCTGAGGTCGTATAGAGTAGCAGCTAATCAAATTGACTCTACTGGTTTTCTGCCATCACAGGAAGTGCTGGTCAGTGAGGGGTCACTGGTTCATAGCTAGGCTTCAGAAAAATGATATGAAGTTCAAACAAATTCTCTGAAATAATCTTAAGAGACCTTTAATGTGTGCTAATAGATATTTTTTCAGTCACCTGTTCTCTTTTTAGGGATTTTTTTTTCTGCACAAAAAATGTGTAGAGCACTTATATACATAACAGAAGAAGAAAAATTGAATATTGACAGAGAAGAGATTTGATAAGTTGGGAACTGATTTTACTCATATATCATGAACGATATATGAGACAAAACACTGAGCATACTTCCATTCTACAGAAAAAAGCATCATAGAAAATGAAATAAGAAAAGCTGAAAGGGGAGTATATAACCATAGCATCATAAATTCAAAACCAGGCAGTGATCCTTGTTGCTTGTAGCCTCTCTCGCTGTCACCTGCAGTTGTTAACAAATACCACAAGGTAGCAGAGAACAAGCACACTAAAAAACAAACAAAAAACAAAGCCACTTTTTAAAATAAAAGAAAAAAATAAAGATGATAGTATATCAAATTGATTGCTGCACTAACTGTGTATTATGTAATTTTCCCCTGTAATGTATTTGCATAGCAGTACTACTGAATGAAAGCAAAAAGACTCACATTTTAAAAAGAAAAAGGAAAAAAAACTCCTTAAAGGTACTGGTTATTTGAGCCAAAGCCAATTCTGAGGCAAAGCAAAAAAATGGAGAGTGAGTGAGGGTGAATTCCAAGAGACAGAGTTGAGTCTGTTTACAGCTGGCAGGTCTGGAGTGTGAACATCTTGAGGTGAGCCTCTGGCTAACTTCACAGAAGCTGTGAATGAAGTCTTTCTTATGGCCTGTGCTATGCAAATGTCCTCATGCATACACACATACTGTATAGGGTAAGTGAGCGCATGCAGAAATCTTCTCCTCAGGCAAAAACCCACACGCACTTCACTTGCTGAAACATATGAGGGAGGACGTAGTCCAGTGCAGCTGTTGAAGCAGCCAAAGGCATTAGATGGTACAGTTAAGCAGCTTTGTATTGCCTTTAATCATGCAGGTTTGTGGAGTGGTGTCCTTTGAGGGTTGTTAGCCATTTGCAGTGTTTTTGGATTTCCACAGGGAAATGCACTTTTTAAATTGGTCAAAAAATGGTTGGATGTATGATTTTGCCATTACATGCTGAGCAAAACTCCTGCCTAAGCATATTGTATGGAATAATCTGTGCCAAATGAGAAATAGGTTACCATTTACTGCTCTTTCAGATGCTACACAAACTTTTTATCGTGTACATTGACACTTTTCTGCATTATGACTTACAACAAGCTGCTGAAAAAGAAGTAAGCAGAGAGAAGTTCACCTGTACAGGACACATGGAGGATGATAGGCTTTTGAAGTTGACATAAAAATCTTTCTTAACCATAGCACTAATATAATGTCATGTTTTCACGTAGTGATGCCTAATGCACCATATTACCAAAAGAATAATCAGACTTGTTTTAGTCTTTGTGTGGCATCTGTCATCACCCTGATTTGCAATAGGTGTGTCATATAATTTGGCATATTAATGATGTGTGTTGTGATGGCTTTAAATCCTTGAATTGTTCTGTTCCATAGCTGAGTTGTAAAGTGGCCTGTGTGGAAAATTTTCAGACAGTACCATAATAAATTTTACAGTGCATTGTTGAAGGAGTCATTTATATTTTCACAAATAATCAGTTTTGTCCATTTTTTTGTTTTCTTTTTGCTATCAAGTGACGGTGAAAAAACATCATTCAATTATGAAATGTATTTGTCCTAAAAACTCTGCTGTTTGTTAAGGGGGTGTTTTCCTCCCTGTGGTTGGGTTAATGGTGTTCGTGACAGCTATTTTGACCTCTCCACAGTGTGCCCTTCAGGGCAGTAAACCCTTTGAGTGGCACAAAACTTCTGATTAAGGTCTTTAATGGGAGTTTTGTCTGTGTATAAAAGCTAACTAGGAAGCAGAATCTTGTTTTATATGTGCAGTGGCAAAGGGCAGCAGTAAGACATATCTTCGGTAAGCGTCTTCTGGATTTGGCTTTGGGTTGACCTCTCACCCAAATTAAACTTCCACAGTTCTCTGCCTCTCTTCTCCTCCCTCAACCTCTCTACACTGCCCACTGCTAGGCACTTTTGTTTTCACATGGCCGACTTCTCAGGGAACACGCTCATATTTGTGGCTTTTAGGGTTGGCAGCAGAGTGTGCTGTGCCTGTAAAGTTTTCTTTTTTTTCACTCAAACTTACCCCAGTACCCAAATTGAACTGTTCAGTCATTTCCTGTCATCCCCACTCAACCACCTCCCAATTCAAGAGTTGCCAATAATTCAAATTTCACTGTTGAGTCCGCCTGGGTAAAACATCATGTCCTGTGGTACGTCATTTACTCTGTGCAGTAGTCGCACTCTCTGAACTTATAAGAAAAGAACTTCCAAAAAAACAATCACTAAAAACCTCTTCAATCCAGATAAAAAAAACTTGACAGATGGCTTATGGAGCCTCCAACAACTTTTGGCTCCTGAGGAATACATTTGTTTAAATGACCTACAAAGCAAAAGCAAACATTTTGGTCTTATTGAGTACCCACAAAACCGTTAGCATGAGCACATGGTTAGGGGAATCCTCCAGGACTAGGCCAGGCTCATCCAAACTATATCGCTTAATGTGAGAGAGAGAAAGAGAAATGTCGAAAGAAAGGGAGAGAGCAAGATGGTTATCTGAAGTGAGGTCAGAAATGAAACATGTCATAGCAAATTAGAGCCATGTTTTTTGAATTACTTTGGCCTGCTTCTTAAAGAACAATCTGCCCATGGAAAAAAGTGGACAGAGAGTGTGTATTGAGTAGGAAAGCAAGACAGCTGAAGGGAGAAACTCTGAAAAAGGAAGACATGAGAAGCAATTTACAGTGAGAGCAAAAGAGATAAAGGCATATGATGATATGAAAAGAAAGAAAAACAGCACAAGTTAGTAAGAGAAAAAACAGAGAGATGGAGAGAAAAAGCTTGACAGAAAAAAAATTATGTTTTCTCTGGAACAAATAATATGACTTGGGCTGAGTCATGGGCCGAGGAATGATGATGATGATGATGATGATGATGATGAGAAGAAACCTTGGACTTATTCCTGCTTCGAGCTAAGTTTGGGGCATCATTTACCAAACTACTGGAGAGGGGCCCCTGCATGTGTGTGTGTATGTGCAATAATAACCACATTCTCTAAGCATCTTCGGCCACCGGGGCCTGTTTTTATAGCTGGGAACAGGGATAGGCCAACACTCGTTAGAAGGACTATTTCGGAATATGGGAGGGAAAAAATGAGGGGAGAAGGATGACCAGAAAGGGGTGTGCGGAGGGACAGAGTACCCGCAGCCTCACCGACTGGCCCATCCAATCACTCCGCATTGCACCAGAGACGAGAGCTGGCTTTCTCTGGGAAAAAGGCCTCCTGAGACTGAGATTCCAACAGGCTTCCCGGACAGGATTTCACAATTCAGAAAGAGTGCGAAACACATAGAAAGCATTCTGAGCAGTGACAGAAAGGGGTGATTGGAAATCACTGATTGAATTGTTTGAAAGAAGATGTTTTCTTCTTATTTTTCCCTGTGCAATGGGAACGCTCATCTATTTCACTTCTTGCATCTACTTTGTTTTAAAACTTGCATGTGTTTTGCATTTTTATGTCACATTTTTCTTGTTTTGCTGTCCTCTCCTCCTTTAAAATGTATTCTGTTTCCTGCCAAAACTGGAGACATCACACAAGCAAAAATTATATGTGTGTTTGCGTGTGTGAGTGTATGCAACAGGGAGATGGAGAGTGAGATTTTGAATTCAGCATCTTATGTAGTCACTAACACTTTTGTTAACTGATGCACACACACACACACACGTAAGGGGAAAAGTGCAAAATAACCAGGGATAAGCTGAACTGGTAATCTTTCCTTCAACAAAGGAATGCTTTTACGAGACACGTGTGTTCATCTGTTTGTGTGTGCCTGAATGTGTGTGTAAATGTGTGTGGCTGTGACTGTGTATTCGCACGCCCACAGTGTAAGTATCTCATTTTGTGTTTGTATTGTGTAGCAGTATGCCACAGTGCAAGTCATGCCACCATAAACATAAGGGGGGACAGGCGTCTTTGAATAGCAGCAGTGTGTGTTGGAAGACATCAGGCGGTGAATCCATCACGTTACCACTGACAGGCCCAGCGATGGGAAATAAATATTTACTCTAAGCTTCCCCAAATCACATCCAGAGATTTCTCTCTGTGCTTTCTGTCTCTTCTTCTTCTTTTTCTCTTCTCCTCAGTTTCTGTTCCTCTTTATGCCAGAGGTACAGCCTATCTACTTTTCCATCCCTTTTTTCCCCTTTTCTCTTTGTTCTCTTTGATCCCCTTTTCTTTACCTGTGCATTGTTTCATTGAATCTGTCTCATTTGCCCTCTACTAAACAAAGTGCAGCAATGTAGCAAAGAGGGGCCCATGTAGATGCTAAACACAGGTCGTATTTCCACTGAAATACAAAAAAAAGGGTCCAAACATATACACAAACATGCCCATCACATACACACACATGCAGGGTCATTCTGAGATATCCATCTGGGATTTGTCATGTCAGACATGGCCCATGTCTCTCTTTTCTGTAATTATGGCAGTATTTATTTTTTCAGATCATCCCGCTGGGTTAGGAGCGTCCCGTGGTGTGGTTTGGACTTGAAAACACACTCCGTTCAAGACATCCAGCTTAGCAGAGAGAAGGGCACGCGGTACATTGACTAGAAATTGGTAACCCATAATTCAGAGATTTAATGTAATGTGAGTGTGAGCTCTAAATTTTTTGAGGACATGCACATGTGTATTTGTGAGTGCAAAGAGTTGTCAGTGTAAGTATGGGAGAAATGGAGTGAGGCAGTAATTTTTCACATCAAAGTAAACATTTGACAAATTGAGTCTATAATGCCAAGATAGTGAGATTTGATATTATAATACCTTATTGCAGAAGAAGAAGAAGAAGAAGAAGAAGAAGAAGAAGAAGAAGTACATAAAACGACTGACCCAGCCATGATGCCAGCATTTGAAACAACGCCTGCATGTGTAATGGATTTAGAAATTCAGACTGTGACGTGCACAAGATGAATCTAAATTTTAAAAATTTGAGGACATTGCTTCGGGCTTTTGGAAAATAAAATGCACATTTCCTCTTACGTTTATTGAGTCATTGAAATACCTGTTACTTTTAGTGCTGAGATTTCTATGTTTTCATTTTCACTTTGGGTTTATTTTCACAGATTAGGTTTAACTATAGTTGAACTGTTGATTTTACATGGCAGTATGATGCCTTTATGTCTACAGGTGCTCATACAGGTTTAAAGAAGATACTCTCCTTAAAAGTGGCCATGGAATTGCATGGCTGCACTACAGACTAACAAAACTAATTTTACATTCAAGAGGTTGGGTTGGCATTGCACTCTTTTAAATTAGATTTGTGTGTTAATGTTTCACTCATGCCTTCAAGCTACTTTTCTGCAAAATCAGGTTGGTGAGGAAAATCATCAGCCCATCTAGTGGCTGTTTTTTTTGTTTTTTTACAATTGCAATTCAGAAGCATAAACTACATCCAAGATAGTTTCTGCAAAAATCATTCTAACATTTATGATAACAGGATTTACTGAGTGGGTGCCCTGTTGGCTTAATTGTGAAAGTCACCCTATCTTAACCCTACCCCATCAGAAACCTGGAAAATCTTGTCCTGTCTTAAAGATGTCTGTCTCTATTCCTTCCTCTTTTCCCTCTGGGCTGCACGACTCATAGTAATGACTGTGTGTGTTTTTGTTTGTGAGTGTCTCCCCAGCTGAGTGGAATCACCCCTCTGTCCTGGCACATTCAGTGAACTTGGCACTCACGCCACCTTATTCAACACTCTGCCTCCTTTCACTTTTTCTTCTCTGTCTGTCTGGCTCCTCATTTGTCTTCTCCCCTCTGTCTTACAAACCCTTTACCTTCTCACTGTCTTTTTTAATCACTTTCCTTCAAGCTCCTTTATTCCTCTCTTGACAAAAATACAGATGAGCCTCCCTGGAAAAAACCCCCAACAAGATAGAGATAATGGCTTATGTTCAACTGGCCCGTGGTGCTAATCAGCGACCATCGTGGGAAAAGCACAGAGGGATGGGGGCGTTGGTGATGGTGGAGTTGGAAAACCAGGCCCATTGTCAAAGGGAGATTAAAGCCCCCGAAAAGGCAGCATTGTCCACCGACGGGGATAAATCTTCCTCCTCCCGTCACTCAGGGGCTGAATTCAATTCTCCTCAACCCTTCCTAAAAGAGAGGCTTATCTCCTGCTCAATAGCTTGTTGCGCTACAAGCCAGGCAGGAATGCACTGAGTTGTATCCCTGACACCCGCTCACTGAGTTAAAAAGGAATTAGGGGTGAAAAAGAGAGAGTGAGAGAAAGTGAGCGCCTGAATTGCGACCTCTATTTTGCTAGAGGATGTGCGCTGGGAGGCAGATTGAGGTGCGGATAGAAGCTGACAGAAGGAGAGGGGACAGGAGAGCGGGATTGATTGACTGCTGCTGGGGGATAGAGGCCAATGGAGAAGAATAGAGCCCTGCTCAGTCTGCTTTCACCAGTGCTGCAAGCAGCATGGTAAACTGCTGCCTCATTGGAGAACAGACAGCGGAAGAAACCACTTGGGAGCTCCTTGCATGCAGTCTTGATGCGACCTAACAAACTCATTCCCACTTTCCCTTTCTACGCCTTTCTTTGTCTCCTATTGCTACAACAGCATCTCTCCAGCTCCAATCCAGGGGGCATCGCCAGTTGCTAAGACCCACTTCTTCACAACACTTGGGACACTCTCACACCCCCTCCAAACAGATTCAATTCAGACCCCCCTGGTCCCACGACAAGAGATGGAAAGAGACAGAGAAAGGATAGTTGATAAATAAAAAGAACTTGTGCAGACTCAGGCCCACAGTCTTGCTCTGTTTAGCTGGAGGAGAAAAACAAGTCCAGCGTCCCCATTTTTCAGGCCTTTCTCTTTCACTCCACTCCCATTGGAGGTATCTCCAGGAAGAGACACAAAGAGACAGAGGAAAGGAAACAAGAAAAATGGATGGTGAAACAGGGAAAGATACCGATATAACATTTACTGAATGCCTTTTCACTGTACCACTCTTCTCCTTAGAAAAGTTCCCCCTCTTTTCATCATTTGGACTCCTTTTCCCCTTTATAGTTTATTCTCCTCGTACAAGAAAAAACACAAAAAAGAAAAAAAAAATGTATTTTTTCCCACTTTGCCAGCTATTTTTGCCATTTGTTGTTCTTGCCTACTCTGTCTCTGCTTTCACAATGCACCCCTCCTACCCTTCACCCACTATTTACCGTGACTTGGCTCCACTTAATGAAGGAGCTTACACCTGCTTACAGGATTAAATTAATTAGCACGAAACAGGGATCGTTGGGGGGGGTTGGGGGGATGAAGAAGAGGAAGAGGCGGGGGTGGCAAAGGGAGGACAACAACAGGGGGTCAGGAGAAAAGTACAGCAGGAAGCGGGCACAATAAAGAAGGGCTGCTTGGTGGCTGGTGCTGGGCCTCATGTTCTGCCGGATGCTTGGGGTGGCAGTGGATGAAAGAGGGGTGATGGCTTGTTTTCAACAGAGGAAACAAGGTTGGCCAAAGAGACGGGTTGGTCAGTGTGTTACAGGGACAAATAGTCTCCTGAAAATGTTTGGGTGTGTAGGGTCAGAGGTTACAGCTACCATTGTAGGGACACGTCTGCACATTAACAACACTGCTGTTTTTTCCTAGGTCAGTGCTGCCACTTTTTCCTGTCCCCTTTTTGTACAGGGCAGAGTCAAACTGTATAGTACTGAGAATTGGTACTCAATTTGGTATTCACAACCAATTTTATTGGATACATTTAATGTATCATAAGGGTTAGAACATAGTAAAAAGCTACATTTTGGTGCAAACATAAAACAAACTCCCTCCTTAGCTGAAGTAGTCACAACTCATATTCAGATAAGTTTTGGTAAGGCATAAAAAATGCAGTGTTTTGAAACTTCATGAGCAAAACTGATTAGGATTCATTGGCACAGAATACCAAACAACAAAATGAGCATCAGCAAAAAGGCAAAATGAAACAATAACTTGAAAAAGACAAAATTAAAAAGCAGCATTAAAGAGCAATACCGGGATTGAATACTGCACAATCGATCCAAGTATTGAATTATTTGCAAGATTCACCCTGATGCTTTGTAAAATCTTCACATAGTACCTTACATTTGGCTAAAATATAATATCCAGTACTATCAATCCTGCCATCCATTATGTGATTACTTATTTTTACTTTTGATTCTTCCCCATAATGTACTCTTTATTTAAAGAAGGATTTATAAAAATGCACAGGCCTCAGCTTTACCCAGCCTTTGCTTCTTGGGCTGAGCTCATCTGTCACATTTCTCATGACCTCAGTCTTCTCTCCATCCCCACAGAATATCTTTGTCCCTCTAAGGAAGCTAGACGTGTGGTTATAGGGATGTATCCATCACAATAAACACTTACAGATGGGCCTCTGTCATGCTAGAATGCTTGAATTTTCTTCCTTTCAGAAGTTTGGGTGATATTGGTCTCCTGTTTGTGTATCTGTAGACTAAGTAAAAACTGAGATTTGTAGGACTGTACAGATAAATTAAATTGTTTCTTAGCTTACTTTCACTTCATAAAATAATAATTCCGCATGACTGACAGCACCAGATGTACACATCAGTGACATTATGGCTTTGAGCTTAGAAGAAATTTATGCTCGTGTTTTAAGAAATGGAAGGCAGCAACTCATGTATATACACACATGCTAAGATTTGTCCTTGTGCAGGTTTTAGAAATGTTTATATAACTATACGTTTTCATTTATTATGTCTATTAATGTCTTTGATATTGAACACAACACCCGACCTCTATCTGTTTGTTCATTGTCTTTCAGTCTTGATAAGTGTCCCCTATATGCTCGATATGTAACCCAAGTGTTTCATGTACACACATACCAAAAAACAAACAAGGGGCCTAGTGACAGATGTAGTGTGGTCCACCACCTTGCATGGCAGTGGTCACTTCAATCCCTTTCATATGACAGTGATTAGGCAGGATGCACATAATGCTTGTAGATCCTTACTTTGCCATCTAACACACAAAGGCCAAATGGCACACACATAAACTCCTCTCTTTGACCCCACAATGCCTGGCTTAGCACATTCCGTACTTGTATTAGCAAACAGATAAGCTATTACCTTGCCTTTAGTAGTGTGTAGTACACTCTTTGTGTTTTAGCTGTGCACTAGAAGAGTAGGTGCATTGCAGTGCAGTTGGACTGACTGTAGGGTGTTTGAGTTATACATTAAAGTCATTGGTTAGTTGATAAGGTAAGCAAATCTTTCCTTGGTGGACTTGACGTTATATACAACAATATCTAAAAAATGAAAAAGATATAATATTCAGATACAAACATATTTTTGCATGGCATTTCTTTATCTTTACTGTTCAGACATGTGATAATGAGACTTGTACTTGTGTAGTTGGGTGTCTGGGATTGTGATGTCTCTGTGGCTCGTGGTGTGTGTGTGTGAGAGACTTTACAGCTGTGACAGTGTGCGGCCTTGCCAAATTGGGCCTCGTGCTGATAACATACTGACAAGATACTGGCAGACAGTGTTGGTGGATTGTCACAACAGTTTATTCTTCAACAGGTGAGGACCAGAAGCAGTAAAAAGCTGACGATAAGGAAGATAAAATATATTTTATAACAGTGTCAATGTGTTGGTATAGTGAGGCAATTTTAAGAATCTGTGACCAAACAACTAGTGCTGAAGGTAACAGGAGACAGTAACAGAAGAAAAATGTCTACACAGGACCCACACTGTGAGACAATAAATGAAAATGACAAATGCAAAGCATTTAATGTTTAGTAATAATTACTAATACAGTTTCACAGTTTTTAATCTAATGTATAGCCTCCTTGTGACAGAAGTTGTTCAGATTAGCTGCAAACACAACAAAGGGAAATAGCCTAACATTCTTTAAACTGGGGTGTCACGATTATCATGACGATACCTGTGGTACTGAAAAATGTAATATCCTTATCATGTCAATAAAATATTAAAAATAATATTGTATGATTCTGCACTATAAACAAAGTTATGGATGCTTTTGACTGATAGAGTTTTCAGTTTGCTATTTTGCTCCTAATTCATTGATAACCCTCCCCATTTACCCAGGCTCGGGACCGGCACTTGGGGTACACTTGTGTGTGGATCCTGTGGCTGAGTTTTTTGATTGCAATAATCATGATGTGAAAATCTGATACCTTGACTACTTATGTTTTTATAAGGCATTTGGCAATAGATGATTCTGGGATGACTTTGTGTTCATCGTTGCCTCATGAACTGCTTTACAACCTTTTTATAATGTCTTCTCTCTTGTCTTCTCTTTTAACTTGATTTTTCCCTTTTGCATCAGTAGGATCTCAGGGCACAAAATTTAGATGGTTTGTTGGCTGCTCTTTTGCCATCCCCTGCTGTATGCAATCAGTAGACACTGCTGGTGAGAACTTTCACTCACACTTTTCCCCCTTCTACAGTATCTTCTTTTCCTGCTATCTCACATCCCCAGCCTCTCTTTTCTCTGATGACATTCTACCTATCCACTGACCTACATGGTTGGATAAAGGTGCTAAGATGAGTGAGTGGCATAATAAATCCTATGCTCAAAATTAACATTCTTTCAACACAACATTGCAGAAAAGAGAAGAGGAGTAGGAATGGTGAGGAGAAAAGGCAGAGTCACAAATATAGAAAAGAGTTAAAAGATTGACTTTAAATAACTGTGAAAATATTTTCTCTTACCTACACCTGTATTAGTGTATTTGGCATTATTTGCACATTCATCATTGAAGAAAGACTGTATTTATCATTTTAGAACAAGTGGCAAAACAGTGCTTATGTTCAAGTCACAAATCCCTTTAGAAACCATATTAATAATGATGATGCCACAGGAAGGAGGAGGAATGCCTTTTTTTTTTTTAGACAGAAAGGCTTTTAAAGAAATTTATGGAAATTTCAATGTCAGGACAATCCAATAATCAAAACAACAATGTGTCTCAGACTGAAATATCCTTAGATGTTAGTAGGATTATAGCAGGTAAAAGGGGAAAGTGTTTAGATGGGCTTGAGGCTGAATCTGAGTGAAACCATAGTAAGAAATGCATAATGAATAAGAAGGTCTGAGGCAAATTCTTGGGGCTGATGGGCTATTCCATTTTCCAGGGTGAAAGGAGGAGTGCGCTGTTTCTCAGCACAACCTACTGCCTGCTCTGTGCAGCTTTCTGGTCCTGACAAAGAGACAAACTTTAAAAAAATATAAATGAGACTTGGTATCAAGCCTGTTGCTAAAGCCAATTGGAATGCTTGTCATATCTATGAAAACATTAGGCAAGATGAGCAGTGCTGTCTTTCTAGCTCCCTGTCTGTGTAGGTGGAACTGCTAATACAAACCAGTTGATGACTAACCTGTCAGGTATCAGATGGACAAATTCTTATTTGTGTTTTTACGTTGACAGCACACATTAATCAGCATTACAGCATTGTGCTCTGTGGTATTAAGTCATCTATTTGCTTGTTGTCTTTACTGCATGATCCAAATGATGTCATTAAAGCAACAAAAGTGAAGGTGGCTGCCTTCAAAACTGCCATTTGCCCCTGACACCAGATAAATTGCACACTCAAATTTAGCATCACGACAAGGGGCAAAAAAACACAAAAGCAAACAAGGACCCAATGGCATCAAAGCAATTAGTGGCTTCCAAGGTAACGCCCCCTCCATTTCTGCCCCACCCTCATCCTCTCGTCTCTTATCAGGCTAATTGAAGACAAGTTCTTTGAGACTGACACACAAAAGAGCCAACGGTAGAGTGGCATTTGAGACTCAACGGGTGGACTGGAGAAAGGGAGATGCTGGTGTATTCTATAAGCACCCCCACCCATCTCCTCATCTAAATCCCTTTTTCTGTCTTTCTTTTATCCCATGGCGTCTCATTCAGGGCTGTACTTGACATAGTGTGACCCCTGAACCCAGAGTTTATGAACTGAAGCAGCAGCTATTTATTTGGTGTGGAACTAATGTGTGGCCTTGTCATTGTGTTGAGATTTGAGGCAATGTTAACATTGTGTTTGAGTTGCTGTGTGTGCTTGGAATAAGCTGGTGGTCAGCAGTGCTAATACTATTTCAATACCACTGACAACAGGGGTTTACCTAGATTGTCATTTGTTAGCAAATCACAAAAGTTATGGCAAAAAACAAACACTTTTTTATTTTAAAAAACCTATTAAAGTTTTCCCATCCACTAGGCTCAGTAGCCATTGTTTTTAATCTGAACAAGTCCTTATGCAGCCTTTTAAGACAGTTCAAGAGCAGGGGAGTGCATCACAAAGGCTGGGTCACTTTAGATCACATGGTGCGCTATATGGACAAAAGTATTGGGCCACCTACGCATAACCTTTACAGGAAGGTTTATGATATTTTAATTCCATAGGCATTAATATGAACTCAGTCCCCCTTTTGTAACTATAACAGCTTCCACTTTTCTGGGGAGGGTTTCTAAAATATTTTGTAGTGTGTCTGTGGTGTAGTGTGTCTTCTAATTAAGAAGAGCATTTGTAAGGTCAGACATTGATGTTGAATGAGAGGGCCTGGCTGACAATTGCTCTTCTAGTTTTTCTTCTTCTTCTTTTGGCTGCTCCCGTTAGGGGTCGCCACAGCGGATCATCTGCCTCCATCTCATTCTATCCCTTGCGTCCTCTTCCCTCACACCAACCCTCTGCATGTTGTTCTTCACTATATCCATGAATCTTCTCTGTGGTCTTCCTCTTCTCCTCCTGCCTGGCAGCTCCATCCTCAACATCCTTCGTCAAGTATATCCACTATCCCTCCTCTACACATGTCCAAACCATCTCAGCCTTGCCTCTCTGACTTTGTGTCCAAACTTCTCAACATGAGCTGTCCCTCTGATGCACTTATTTGTAATCCTGTCCATCCTGGTCACTCCCAGGGAAAATCTCAACATCTTCAATTCTGCCACCTCCAGCTCCAACTCCTGTCTTTTTGTCAGTGCCATCGTCTCCAAACCATACATCATAGCAGGACTCACTACCATCCTGTAAACCTTCCCTTTTACTCGTGCTGCTATCCTTCTGTCACAAAGCACCCCTGACACTCGTCTCTAGTGATGGGTAGATGAGGCGTCATGAAGCGTTTCAACACATTGCCAAACTGTATTAAAACTGTGTCGATACTGTGTCACTGAATACTGACACCTGCTGGACCTTAAAAATCCCTA
>VUQH01089547.1:21261-35636 GCA_015106775.1 Etroplus canarensis | reverse complement strand
TTTTTTTTTTTTTTTTTTTTCCTGGCTCAAAATGGGAATTTGAGGGCCGACTAAGCACATAAGCAGGATTCTTCCACATACAGTTAAAGCAGTGTCATTTGATTAAGATAAGTTTTTAATGCTAGATAAATTAAACTGGTTAAAATGTTTTATTACAGCCTGGTGATTTTCCTTTTGAAGAAGGTCAAAACCTCTTTGAGGGACACCAATACTTTTTGTTTGTGGGAAAACCTCACACTAATGGAATTACAAAATCATGAGCATCCCTAGCATTTAACCCATAAGAACCCAGACCCATTTTTAACTTGGGGACTTCATAAGTTAAGATCAAGTATAAAGCTTTATAAGGAAAATGGTAGAACCTTTACAGTGTGTGTTACACGCATGTAACCATGGTTGTGTTCCCTCTTCTTTTTTCTTTTTTTTTCTTTTTCCTTCCGTTAGGGTTTGCCACAGCCAATCATCTGCCTCCATCTTATCTGATCCCTTGCATCCTCTTCCAGATGTTCCCATACTTTAAATATAGTTGAGACAAAATATGAATGGATACATTTAAAAAGGAGGAGGACTTGGAAGGAGACACAGGGTCATCAGGTCTAGCATGCCCTCCAATAGTTGCAAAGTCAAAATCTCCCAGTATGTTGTTGTCAGCTAAATTCTTTATCATTATTCCTCAATCTTTATAACTAATCCTGCACCATTTGTTGTAGAAAAACTGTTCAAATGACAAAACAGACGATGACTAAGCGGAATGACTTTTCAGAATAAAAACCCTCATTTGCTTAATACTTTTATGCTTGAAAATATGTCAAATTTTCAAATATAACACCCCTAGTAAGGTATGGGGAACTTATCAGGATCACCATAACTATGTCAGATTTCCTGAAAAAACTCCGATTTGGGTAAAGAAATTTAACAGAATCCTTTAGAATTACTTGATAACTTACCATTAGTTATTGGAAGCTATCAAGATATTTTCATTCTGAGTTTTTTTAAATTCAAAAGACCCTATTTAGGTAAAGAAAGCTATATTTGTTTATTATGTAAGAACCAAGTTGTTTTACAATTGTATTCGTATGCTTTAAAGTGTTAGAATTTCGAATTAAATGCCTTGTTTTTTTTTTTTACTCCCTAACTTTGTGAGCGGCAAACAAGCTACAAAAGCACTAGCTATGTATACATCCTTTAAGTGGTATAAGAACAGCTATTACTTGTCATTGGTATCCAAAGCTCTCGATCTGAAAACAAGTACAATTGTGAACTTAGTAACCCAGCTCGTGTGCACCCATTGTTTACCAACTGCTGATCCCACAGCTGTCTCTGCTGTGTGACACTGCAGAATCGGGAAGAGATAATGCTATTGTCACTCTGATGGAAACACTTGTCACTCACTTCCCATTTTCCCTCTCCTAAATAACGTTCTGTGGCTGTTGCTCATTCACCGTCGTTCATTTATCTGTGTCTGAACCTCAGTTTCTCTTTGTATCAGCTCTGAAGCCATTTATCCATTCATCTACTTTATTACTCTTGATGCCTCATGTTCTGCAAATGATGCATATTGTTTAAGTTGACGTGTTTGTTTTTGTTTTACAGGAATAGACTTCAAGATCAAAACTGTTGAATTACAAGGAAAGAAGATCAAACTACAGATCTGGTGAGTCAGTTACTAGGATGTGGATGTTATGCACAAGTGTACAGGGGTGAAAAACACATCAAGCTTGTAAGACTTATGCTTCAGTTTGTCCCTTGTTATATCTTAGTGAGACATCTGTTTGACATACCTCCCTTAAGCACTGAAGTATGCTGGGCCAGGAAATGATCATTGGTCCATCAGGAGATCTGCTGTATGGTTATCACTGTCCACAACAACTGATTAATCCCCTCCAGTTTGACACACACATTTTTTAAAGCTTGAGTAAGACACAGAGGCTTCAGCAAATTCTTAAACCTTTAGTTTTTTGAGAATCCTTGAACCAGTCAAGATTTAGCTTTTTTTATTGTTTAGCTAAAATGTATTAGTTCACTTATTGTCAAATTGATTAAATATGAACTTTAAGTTGTGTCTAATTTGTTTTATTGCAGAAACAAGTAGGATACACTCAAAGACAAATGTCTTTTTACAGCATAGGTTACACGTTATAACAGTATTACATTTTAACCAAAACTGAATTAAAGAGTCCAGTCTGACCCACTAGATGGCTCTGGAAAATATGAAACTTAGCACAGCAGTTCAACAGCTTAAATTTTCGTCAGTTTTAAAGCTTTCTTACTGATGGAGATGTCACACATTGGCCTGTCATACAACATCAGAGTAAGAAAGTAAAAAGATAGATTGTTAAATGACAGAAATAAAGCTATTTTGAATCATCAGTATTCCTTAGAATAACAAAAGTTTTTTTTTCTCTTTTTGCTATTACAGTGGTTCCATAGTAAAATAAATAAATAAATGGGAAGTTTTCCACATTTCCAGTATTATTAGAAGTAGAGGAAGCTGTTCTTAATTAAAGTTTAAGTCATTCTGACAGGTTTTTTTCCCCCCATTCATTATGGCAGCATTTTTTTATAATGTAGAAAAACTGAGATGTATTGAGACTGCACTACTTTCTCTTAGGAAATCTCAGGGATTCAGTGTTTAGTTGAACTTCTTTACACTCAAAGAAGAGGAAATAACAAGTTGTTTCTTTTTGTTTGTTTGTTTTTAGGCAATAAGTCCTGCCCACTGTGGATGAAAATGGGCTGCATGTGGCCCACAATGTAAAATGAGTTTGACACCCCTGAATCAAAGACTTGAATAGTTTGTTTGGAATGCATTATGTTTGGATTAAGATGTAACATCTCATTTTCAATGGGGTCCATAGAAATATTATACAAGAAGAATAAAATATCTAAAACAAAGGAAAAAAACAAAAAAGATACAAGAGAGTGACAAAACAAATGAAATTACAACTTTGGACAAAAAACCTTTTTTTTTTTTTAGTATCAGTACTGCAGAGCCACAATAGGTCATTTACAACAAATGCATTATTCAAAAAAATTCCCTTACGTAAAATTCTTATAAGACTTTAAATTTTAAAATGGATAATTTTAAAAATCACACATTTTAAATTACTTGATCTCGTAGAATACACTTGTAGGATAAGATGCATTCTCCTAGAGGTTTTCTATGCAACTTTTGCTTTGGAATCCTAATATACTTTTCTATACTTTCTAGTTTTTCTTATGTCACTTTAAAATTGCCATGAAAAAATATACATTTTAAAAAGGAACAGAACTAATGACACAAAACTGTGGTTAAAAAAATGATTGATTTTTGGATTATTCTTCATTTTCTGGCCCATATTTGGTTATAAACTCATTAGATCTATTCATTAGATGTAAAGGACTAAAATGGAAAATATAGCTGTGGATGGAGACTTACCCACAACAAGTAATTAGCATTTAGATTAAAATGAATTGAAACAACATAAGTAATATTTGATTTTTCCACTTATGTAAAATATAGGAGTAAAATGTAGGAATAGTAATAGACTTATTGAAAATGAGCAGTTTAGTTTTGGATGACAAAAGAAAGCATGTTTGAAGAAGTGAGAAGATGACTAGGCGTGTTCTAATCAAAGTGAGCGCAAAACATAAATTCCTTTGATACAAAAAGGACATTAAAGAGATGATGATCATGTCGAACTATGATGTCGGTGCCTTTGATGAACATGCCTTGGATCATGCTTGGCGGAGGTCTGCACTCTATGAGTGCTTTTCTAGTTGATCAATGTATTTATTGACTACTAATGACCAAAAATGATTGTCTTTGTTGGAGGTAGTGAGGAGATGGAGAGTAGGGGGCCCGCAGCCTTTGCTGACAATGCTGGGGTCGCGGGCCTTGCGCAGGGATGACACGAGTGGACGGGATACTAGTGGGTGGTGGTAATGCACTATTTTGTTGTTTGCCAACCGCCAATAAAATTTACTGGAAGAAGAAGAAGGACATTAAAGAGAAATTTATCAAAGCTTCTTCATAACTAAAAGAAGAAGGAATGTGATTCCTATAAAGATGCAAATATCTTTTAGCACAATGCAAGGAACTACAGTAGTAGGTCAAATGTTTTGAGGTCACTACATAAAGGTAATTGATACACAGCCATTTTAATGAAACTCCTGTCTCAGGAGATGGTCTGTTCATTCGAGGCTAATCTTTTCATGTTAGCTAGAAGACAGACACCTGCATATTCACGCCCACTTTTACAAAAAAGAGACAAAAGGCAAAACAATTTTTATATACACACACACACAGCCAGCTTAGGCTCTTAGCATTTTTAATTTGTGCTTTTTAAAGATAAGATCTGCATATTGTTTTTCCCTAAATGTTTCTTTTCAGCCAAAACATTAATAACAGCCTGTAACAAAAAAGCTCAAACAGGAAAATGATGCATAACTCAAAAAATAATACACATGAAATAAAAGGGCTAAATAGATAAGAATCTGATGCAATTAACATCGACTTTAATACAGTACAGACCTCAGTAGTGGACAAATTTAAAATCAGCAGTTGGACCCATTATGTTCTGTGTGTTTTAATTTCCTGAAAACAAGTCCTGTGTCCAAAGAAAACAGAGGACAAACTTAAAATCTAAACCATTTCTTTTATTCTTAAGATTTTTCTTTTTTGCTTTGTGGTTGTTAATAAACACAAAGATGAATGAGTACAAGGTTATGAAAGATATTTTGTAAGGTTTGTGTGATGTACACATGTATAAAATGTTGGGTTTGCATTCAATCACTAGATCAGTTCCTGTAAAATTACACATTTGTGTCCTTCTAGTATTGTAAAGAGCATAATTAAACACCCTGTGTAACTGTAGGTTTGATTTGCGTTTAGCGGGCTTGGTGCCCCTGGGTGTCCCCTCTTTTGCTCTATCAGCAGTGATGGATGGATGTTGGCATGGCTTCCCCAGAATGAAAAAAGTCGTAGCTGAGGTGGATGCATGTGCAGACACATGAGGGACATGGTTAGTCTGCGGTGGATTTTAACCTGCAAACCTATAGCTTTGTAGTTTAAAGTTAAATAATACTGTTCCCCTGGGCCTCACAACAGGGAAATCTCCCTCCTGAGTCTTAATGGGGCATTAACTAAATATTTTATGATTTATATTGGACTCTATTGGTGACCAAAAAAATTGTATTACAAAAGCAGGCCACATGTCAGGCACTCTTCATGATGGTTAGTAACTGGAGCAAATAATGAATTGTTTACAATCAAGAGAATCTTACAAATAAGCAGCGCCATTATGTTTTCACACTGCACAATAAAGTAGTAATTATCTCTAATCACCTTCTTTGTGTTTGCTCTGATTGTTTGATTTTGTATGGATTCTGAGGCAAGCACCACACGTATTTCTGTTAAAATACTTTAAAGGATTCTTTCTTCTTCTTTTTTTAATTTTAACTTCACTTTATAAAATGTAAACTGTGAAATATACAGTATTGCCTGCTATGAAATAGCTGTCATCTCTCATCTCTATGAAGCATAGTTGTTACAGGTTAATGATGTAGTGGCTGTTTTCTCTCAGAGTTTACACCTGACTATTTTTAAGTTTGGTCAGGCCTTATAAGTGCTGGCTTGTTTTTACTCTAGTCTAGCTTGTTAGAATATAACCTCAACTTTATAGAAGAAAATTTGCAATGATGCAAGACCTTCATGCATTGGACCTTTATTTCTAGGGGAATGAACACAACATTTGAATTTGTGTTGCACGGAAATTTAGGCATATCTGCACATTTTATGCCTGATGAAAGTAACTTCATCACTCCTGTTAGCACAAACTTCACAGTGGCTGCAGCTTCTTCTCTCGCATAACTCTGGTTTCAAACTTCCTACAGCAGGGGACCAACATCACACTATGGCTTTTAATCAGTTATTTTGGTCAATATTAAGATCACAACCATTATTGCAACTTTCAAAATATCATGAATTTGTTGAATCTTTGATTAAAAAACCATTAGTTTTACTTTGTTGGACTCCTTGAATGAAAAGGATTTAAAACTAAAAATCTCCCTCTATCTTCTTGGTTTGAGCTGAATTTAACCTGCCAGAGCCTGTCTGCGACTGAGTTTGGGATTTAAAAGAAGCACTATAAAGGAAAGAAAAAAGCAAGAGCACCATTGAAAGCACAATAATGTTAAGTGAATATTAAATTGCATTTAATTGCACAGCCCTACGTCACACAAGTTCCTTAAAAGCGAAAGGCCTGCTGATCAGAATATCACTCTGCCTTAAGATTTTAGCTTCTCTCACCTACCAAGAGTAGTAATCATGTTTATTTGCAGGGCTTTCTGCAAATCACAGTTCAGTGCATGTTATGTGGAGAAACAAATAGTAAAATAATCTTGGTCAGTTGCTTCAAAGTTTCAGTGTCTATAACAAAAAGTCTTATTTGTTTTGCATAAAACATTTTAACATTTGTGGCTGATTTTTAAAAATGAGATGTGTCAACATGTTAATGGAGAAAATCAATCAGACTATTTATATGCAACCTTTCATGCAGGTTAATGCAATTCAAAGTGCCTCATATCTGACTGATAATCCAATAAGACCAATAATATGCATTTATAAGTAATATCAAATTATTACAAAGAAAATAATGTCATAAAATAAAAGGCCCTATAATTATTAAAATTTACTCATGGAATAAAAAAAATAAAGGCTTAAAAAAACAGAAGAAATAAAACTAAATATTAAAGTTAAATTGAAATGTCAGTATTGATCAACAACTCTTGAAAAACCTAGATAAATTTTATGGTGAAAATGAAAAATGGAAGGATTATGATCCAGAAAAATGCAATAGAACATGAGTCCAGGCAATCAAGGTAGTTTTTAATGAAGAAGGCAGAAGCGTAAATTTAATGTCTTTAGCTCAGTAAAATAAAGGCCTTGTGCCTTGAGTGTCTGAACTTGGGTTTGGGGTTTTTTTGTTTGGTTTTTTTTGGGGGGTTTTGTTTGGATAATTCTTCCTTTTTTTGCTCTTATTCCGTTCTTTGAGCACTGTTGGTTTGAAGTATTCCTGTAGCACTCCTGTTTTTAACTTTTAGATTTTATGGAAAGATTTGAGCTGTGCTGTATTGAGGCTATCTGTTACTGAGCAATTTATTTGGTCTGGAGTAAATCCAAGAAAAGGGTGAACACCTGCAAATAAAAACATCTGTTCTATGCAGGGACACAGCAGGGCAAGAACGGTTCCACACCATCACCACCTCCTACTACAGAGGAGCCATGGGCATCATGCTGGTCTACGACATCACCAACGCCAAGAGCTTCGAAAACATCAGCAAATGGCTGCGCAACATTGATGAGGTGAGACACAAAGTCGTAAACACAAAGTCTAATCAAACTCAGAAATTAGATCATCAAGTGGTAAAAGTTTTATTCTTTTTACGGAGTGAGTTGGTGATGCTTTTTCTGCATCTTTTGTTTTATGTTAACCGCAAAAACGTGGCGATAAACACTTCACGGGAATACTGCCAACACAACTAACAAGCCAGCTAAACTGTGCAGTGAGCTGTGGAACAGGAGTCTGTGACTAAATTAAATCAGATGAGCCAGATGTCTGTGTGCATCTATGTCATTCTAGGGGAAGTGTTTGCACTGTTTTACCTCCTGAATATCACCAGAAGCAGAACTCCAAATAATCTGACATGACAAAGGCAGGTTTACTTGTTTCAACCTGTGAGCTCAACTGTGAGAAAATAAAACTAATACATTTACAGCTGATAGCTGTAATCCCGGTTTCAGACTATAGAGAATATAAAAGACGTAGCCACGTTGGTTAGTGAGTCCCGTTATGAAACTTCAACATGAGTGTTCCCCTCCCTGTCTTGGTGTTTTGAAACCAGACATGACAGTACTGAGGTCACGGAGGAATGACCTTTATTCCCATAGACTTCAGTAAATCAAAAAGTCCTTGTGCAGTCACATTACTCACCACCTGGTTGCCATTAGAATGAATGCTGGTTTAAAGCACTTCTAATTAGGCTTCACTTTTCAGACCTGGATGTTAAACATCTTTTAGACCATCTATAGGTAACAGTCCGACACCATGTAGGATGTTGCTTTGGGTTGAGAAAAGCTCCAAAGGTGTTACTTAATTGTAAAAACTCCACAGATCCTAGTCCTAGTCCATCGTTTGTGGGATGTGCCAGATTCAGCCTGATCAGTAGAGGCTCCACCTGGCAACCCACAGGCACCAAAGGATCCCAGTGTCCTTTCCTTGCTGTGTCTTAGCTGTTGTCCTAGAGAACCTACCCAGTATTAGGCAGCAGGGTTTAATGTAGCTGATCAATGTTTGTCAAAATTAGTGGCATCTGTCTCTAACCAACCTGATATTTTAAAGTTTAATGACTTATCAGACAAATTGTGACATATGAACGGTTTGTCGGTCTGCACTGTCTCTGTCTGTAATATCTGCCTTAAGCTTTCTTTTGTGTTATATACTGCTTCTATCTTACTTTATCTCAATAGTGATTATTGTATTAGTGAGTAATCTCTGGGATTCGTTCCAGATCAGACCAGATAAGTTAATGTGACAGTTGGATATTTGCTGTCTGGCTCTAGCTATGTTCATTATTCTCCAGTACAATAAAACAAGACAGTTAGCATGAAGGTGTTATGCATTAAGCAAAGTGGATTAGGTGAGACTGTGCCGCTTGTTGGTTTTCTCAGCTTTGCAGTCAGAACATTGAGTTTGGTCAGGAAGAGGAAACTAGGAGCTCTGCCTTCCTTCGCGCATCTGTCCATGAAAGCTTGTTCACTCCTAATGAAAGACAGATTTCTCCAACTTAGAAAGTGTTATTGGTGAGTGACCTCTTAAGTCAAGTATTATTTGTACTTTCTGAGTATATGAGGGTCCACGTAAGGTAAATGTGGACGTTGTGAGGCTCTGTGAGGTCACTTGTCATTACAACACCCCAGTCAAGTATTTGTCCTTCAGATGGACTCCTAGTGCATTTAGCAGAAGTATAATTGAAGCAACTGTCTATCAGTGCAGTCTAGAAAGTAACTTATGCTAGTAGTAATTAGAAACTTTGAAATGTTAATTGATTGATTGATTGGTTCTACCCGATTTACTGGCCTGATTGTTCAGCTGATCTAAAAACCAGATCCTTCAAAAGCATAATGCGAATGAAGATTGACCCAAAGTTAAAAGTTGCTTTGTATGAGAAATTGATCTAATATTTTTTTTGTGTTATTTTTTTCAGCATGCAAACGAGGACGTTGAGAGAATGCTGCTAGGCAACAAGTGCGACATGGAGGACAAGAGGGTCGTACCAAAAGCCAAGGGAGAGCAGGTGAGATGGTGCAGTCCTGTGCAGCTATAAGAGGCCATTTATCATCAAGGTTCTGCAAGTTGATTGGCTGATTTGTTGCTGCAGCTTTGCACATTCAGCTTACAGCCACTCTTTGAGTCTTCTGCTGTTAATCACATTTCCGTCCCATCTTTTCATTTTAAAACACATTAAGAGGAGACTCACATTTCTACAAGCATGGTGTCTGCTGATTCACCAGTAAACACATTGTGAAGTAGCAGGAAAATAATACCACCACAGACAGGCTGAACAATAACTGTTAATAACATGAAGCATGAATAGGAGATTTAAAGTGGTGTTATGGAGCACAGGTCACAGTAGTTTAACTGTAGCTCAAAACATCTGCTAAAAACTGTGTTCTGTGGTGTGGTGTGCTGCTATCACTTTGTCTAGCTGCCGAAACACCTGAAATTTCCGCAATGTGGGATTTTTAAAGAATCTCTTCTTTTATCACGTCTGTATAGCATGCGCAGTAAGCTGCTGTTTGTCTCTGTATGCCATGAAGGGTAATGTTCAGTACACAGCTATATTAATGACCTTGTTTCTTGGATCTGAAGGTACCCATCCATTTTCTTCAGCTTATTGCAGGAGGGCTGGAGCTTATCTCACCTCTCATATAGAACAAGAGGCACATAAACCCTGGCCAAGAGAGGCAGACAACCGTTCATGCTCACATTCACACCTACAGCCAATTTTAGAATCACCAGTAAACTTAACGAGCATGTCTTTGGGCTGTGGAAGGAACTCAGGAGTACCTGGAGAGAACCACACAGGGAAAGCGAGAGTTTGCAAACTCCAAACAGAAAAGCTCCAGCTGGCTGATAGATCCTGACCCAGGACTTCCTTGCTATGTTCTAGATAGTAAAACCTAAACTGAAACAAGCTGAAACTCTCTGGAAACCACCTGAAACTAAACTGATCTGAAAAGGAATAGTAAAGATTGCAAAAATTAAATAAATCTGGGGAATAAATGTTGAATTCCCATTATTCTTCTTCAGGAATCCTAGATGTCTGGTAGTGGACGATCTAAGAGTGCCATTTAGGAGAAAAGGACAGACCCTCAGAAATCTAACAAGACCATTTTCATGCTTTATATACAAGTAACAAATATAACAACTATCTGAGAAGAGATTAGAAATGTGCCCCAGAGGAGAGTGACCACTGCCTTCTGCCTTAAGGTGTGTGTGTGGATAGCGTTGATTTAGAGTTAGGTTTATGGATTCAGTGTTCAGAGTTCAGCCCAAGTTCATCCTGAGCAGAGCTCTAATCAGCCAGAAAGAGTGAAAACACCTGTGTGGGACTGCAGGGACTTTGAGAGATTTTGCTTAAAGTACCAAAGCAAACTCACCGTGACATCAGCTTGCACACATACCTGCCTGACTAGAACGATGTATGTGTGATACCTGATCACTGTCCTGCGCAGGAGATCAGCAAGTTTATTTTTGGACTGGACCACATCCACACTTTCTAACGAGGTTTGCTTTCATCTCCACAGATCGCGAGGGAGCATGGCATTAGGTTTTTTGAGACAAGCGCTAAGGCCAACATCAACATCGAGAAGGCTTTCCTCACGTTAGCAGAAGACATCCTCAAAAAGGTGCGTGTACTGTGTGATGGAGAAAATGTGTTCAGTATTATTTTTTTTTATCTATAAGCACCAACACGGGTACTTTTTAAGTAGGTTAAGCATCCTGTGTAGTCTATGCCTAGATGGTATTAAAGATGGCTGTAGTCACTGTAACTACACCTAGTGGTGAAGTATGAAACTTTGAACTTTTCATTTTCAGTCTCTATTTAGTGTTTTGAACCCTGACATAATGAGCAAGGTGTGAGCTTGACTATGAAACTGAGGATGATTTTTGATTGACAAGTCATTAGTCAATAAGCACACCCTGGATAATCCTCCTTTTTGACTGTGTTTATGAAATGAAATTCATGTTTTTTATTGCTTTGGCCACTAAGAGAGCAACACCTAGATGCAAGAAGAAATCATATTAGAAGTTTGAGAAAGTAGTCCTTAGCTCACCTGACCTGTGACTTTATGGTTTCAGTTCAGTACAGAGAAGGTTCATGGATATAGTGAAGGAGGACATGCAGAGGGTTGATGTGAGGGATCGGGTGAGATGGAGGCAGATGATCCGCTGTGGTGACCCGTAATGGGAGCAGCCAAAAGAAGAAGATGCAAGCATAGTATAGGAAGCAACTAGGAATCAAAATATGGCTGAACAATAATCAAAACTTCAGAGCAAAGAAAACTAACAGAAAGCATTTGAAACATACAAGAATCCAAAACTGATAACTGTAAGTTGGGAGCAGCCGAAAGACAAAGATGTCCATTTTATAAAATGTGTTTGCCATTATAATAATAAAGAATAAAAACAGGAAGACTACCCTGTGATCACCAATACTAATCCAGAGGTTTCACAGCTGGACTTCAGTTACTAGTAGCTGATGTTGCAGTACTGATGTCCATTTTTAAATGTACTGCAAATATATTATAGCCTCAAATAAACAAGTTAAGATGAGTCATTATATCTTGTAAGGTGATGATGTAGTGACAGTTTCTGGGTCCCAACGTCACCTGTATTTCATGAGGCTCTCTTCTTTTTAACATACTGCACTGCTTTGTGTGTGTCTCTCTTTTTTTTTTTTTTTTTAACGGATACATGCCCCTAAAACTATTCAGCTGTCATTCTCAGCAGCTTTTTATAAGCAGCATGCGTGTGTAGCGCACCTTTAAACTAAGATTTTTAAAGCTTACTGTGAGCCATTCACTATCCAGCAGCAATTCACAAATATTGCTGACCAGATTTTAGTGAAACGTGAACGATTAATGCTTCTCACCCAAATTGTGCTCAGGTTGAAGGTCAAGATCAGTTTTTAGATACTTTTAAAATAATTTTAAAAGAACCACTACTCCTAAGAGTATTGATCTGGATTCTAATGTTCATAAAATGAATGTTTGCATGATCTATCAATAAATGCTGTCATTAGGTCTATTTCTGACATAATGTCTTAAGCTAAGTTAGACGGTCAAAAATTAGGGCCGTTGCATAGTAGTGGAAAACTTGAAGGGTCATTCACAATGTTCTGCCATCACTGTTCCTATATTGGCTGTTTGCTGCATGCTGGCAGGTTTTTGATGGTTCTCTTCTTTTAGCCGGTGGACTTGCTGCTAATAATGAACGATTGCGTTGCCACACATGTTGCATGCCACTTGTATACTGTTAGATGGTGATGATCAGGATTAGATTGGTCAAGATCATGGGGGGAGTGGTCCTATTGGTTGACTCCCACATTAGGAAGGTGTGGTTGGGGCCTTCCTATCACCATTTTGCCAATGACAGTAGTATGGTCAATGCATTCACACATTTTCATGCTTTTTATGGCTGTGGTTACCACTGACCATGTGGTTATAAAGCTCCAGAACCCAAATGTTTTCATGTGATGGTGAACAAGATTAATTTGACCTGGATATGACTGCTTGTGAGCCTGCTTGAATTCTCAGTGGGTTTTAATTACGATCAGTTTGTGCATTACAGCCAAATCAGTGGCAAGAAAATGTATCACTTTCTTTCTGTACTTCACACATTACAATAATCTGTGAATTGTGAGCCGGATGAGCTACTACGTCATTAATGTTCTGGTTAGATGTTATCTAGCTGTAACCTAAACTGTCTAAATCCTCTTTTTTTTTGTGGTTCCCTGGATGTTAACCTTTATAGTAACACTGAAGAGTGTGGCCACACTGAATGAATAAATTTGGACCATCTTTAACTCTCAGTGGTGCCTCAGTATTTGTTGGCTTTTGGTAAGTGAAGCAGCATTTTGACCCTGAAACAGCTAATGACATCAGACTTAACAAGCGGGCAGTAAGGAATTAACGTTTCTGCACGCAAACCAGAGTCGTTGCTTTAGAGTTTTCCTCAAGATTTTAACAAGATGTATTTTCTTCCTGTGACAGACACCTGTAAAAGAGCCCAACAGTGAAAATGTCGACATCAGCAGCGGAGGAGGAGTCACAGGCTGGAAGAGCAAGTGTTGCAGCTGAGCATCTCCTCTGTTTCAGTCACACTAACGCACACAAACACACACTCAAACACACATGATCTGTCTCTCTAACCGCTAACTCTAACTCGCCCTCTAACCTGTCTCATGAGTTTTCTTGCACACTGACACTCTGTCTCTTTATCAGAATAAAAACAATAAACCACTTCACATGTCTGATCCCCTCGTTCCCCCTCCTCCACCCCACCGTGTTCCTCCACTCTGCATCTGATGATCATTTTTATTTCTGATAAAAAGAGAAATCCAGTCACGTTTCTTGTCATTTGTTTTAAAATTTATTAAGAAAAAAGGAAAAAAAAAAATGTGTGTAAAGATGAGCCCATATTTTTAATATTTCCTTTGCACGAGCTCACCTGGTTGGACACCCTCCCCTTTTAACCCCACCCACCCACAGCACTCACCTTCAGTCAGAGGAAATCGACGTAAAAATAAAAAAGTAGGATTAACATTTTGTACACTTAGTGAGGTTTCTGTTGTCTAACCGTATTTGGTCATTTGCAATTTGTTACCAAGTGACAGAGGCGTGGCTAGCTCCTTTTGTATGTGGGGGTTTATTTTGTCCTGTGCCTTATATGGAAGACAGGGGCGGGGCTGTGTGGTGGGCGGAGCCACATCATTTAATGAAATTACAGTTTAATATTGTGTCGGTTCAGGCTCTCGTCACAAAGAAGCTGAGCTGAAGCGTTTGAATTTCTCCTCCAGCCAAGAGAACGGCATTATACAGTATGTCCTGTTTATTGATGTTTTATTTTTATCTGTATGATTTTATTTTACTTTTTTGTTTTTGTTTCCCTATTATTATTTTTTTTCTTTTGTTTTTTTTTTTTGTTTTTTTTTTTTTTTTTTTCTTTTTTTTTATTGTCTTTTTTTTTTTTTTTTTTTATTATTTTTTTTTTTTTTTTTTCTTTTTTCTTTTTTTTTTTATTTTTTTTTTTTTATTTCATGTGTTGTTT
>VUQH01089547.1:2645-14690 GCA_015106775.1 Etroplus canarensis | reverse complement strand
CAAAAAAAAAAAAAAAATATGGACAGAAGGCAGCAGCAGTGGACACCGATGAGGGCCTGCCCAGAGTGTGATGGGAACAAATCAGCTGACAGGGAGGAGAAAAATATTTACATCCACTGTATACAACTTAATTTATAAATACATTTTAGGTATAAATTAGAAAAATAAAACAACAAAAATCTACTGTAGTTCAATCAGCTACTGCTATTCTCATTTTAAAATGACAGTCTGATTATTAACCCTCTTTATATTTGGTGAAAGATAAAAAAAAAATAGATCGAAAAGGCACAGCAATGAATAATTAGAGCAATTTCTCCCTGCAAACTGCTGAGTCACAACACTAAATCCCCATTGCAAAAGATATTAAATTATAAATTAATGTTTTTTTTCCTTTTTCACCAATGAATAAAACTCCCACACTCAAACAGCATCTACGCTAGCATCACCAGCTACAATTTCTTAAATAAATTAAAGGTTTTAAAAGGGAATGAGCACCCTGATTTTATTTTTCCTCCTCCTTTCCGTTTCTCTCATGATCTTCAGGCAGCGTACATGGCACATTGAATAATGCACCTGTGGGTGCTCCCTTGGGGTCGCCACAGCGGATTAATCCATATTGGTAATTTGGCAGAGCTTTTACGCCTGATGCCCTTCCTGACGCAACCCCCCCCCCCCAGAATTGAACCAGGGACCTTTCACTTGTAAGGCGAGTGTGTAAACCACTACACTACGGGGCCACTACATCGCACATTAAAGGGACACATTTCTGGGGAACATGCTGGGAGTAGGAGCAACAGACTGAAACAGCTGACCTGGCTCTGTCCTATGGTACAAAATCCACCTACCAGCTCCGGTGCAGCTCACTGGGTTACAGTAAAGTGACAGGGCTATTACTATAGCAGCTCAGGATGGTTAGTGAATGGATAGGGGCTTAAAGTGCAGACTTTCTGCTTTAATTTGAGGGTAATTCACATCCAAACTGGAGGATATGTTAAAGAATTACAGCTGTTTAGTGTGTGTGTGTCCATGCCTTCAGGCAGCAAAGGGGTTTCTATAACAGTACTAAAACTTGAGCGATTTATGATCACGTTATTATCACACGTGAGCCCCGATAAAAAGGGCTGTGTATAAAAATGGCTGCAATTCCTTAACAGTTCGCACAAATATTTTAGTTCAACGGAATGAAAGCTCCAGCTCTGCGTTTAAAACGATCCAAGCTGAAAATGAAAACTGCATCAATGTCGAAGTATTTTCTGACCTAAAGGTGTACCCCTTTTGTGTAATGTGTAAAAAAAATGGCTAATAAAATAGCTGTTTTTAGTCATCTGACTTTTCATTTTACTGAAAAATCTCTCTTCACTCTGGTTACAAAATAATCAGCTGTTGCTGAAGAGCTGCTGAGATCTAAAAATGCTTTAAGCAGACAAAATCAAGAGTTGTGAAAATGTATTACTGTAACCTCATTCCAGCTATCTGTTGTAGTCCTCCTCATCCCACTGGCTGTTAGGGGCAAATATTCATGGGTTTCCAACGGGATTGAATTCACATGAAGTGAAACTTTGCTCCACATTTAGTGTGAATGCACCTTTAGGTTACTGACTAATCCACAGAAAATTTAAAAAAAATAACTCTTCTAGTGTTCCACTTTCTCAGAAAAGTTTTGATGCTTTTCTTTATCGTCTATGAAAACCAACTTAACATCTTTGGGGTTTAGACTCCAAGACATACAGCTTACACTTGCACATGAGGAGAATCAGGCCGGGACATTTTCCAGAGCTGCCCTTTAACATATTTATGTGCTTCAAATGTGTTCCCACTACTGGAAATAAGCCTAGAGGCAGATATAAAGTGATCTGCTTGCCAAGCATCACTTTGCAGCAGAGATTCCAGACTCCAGCCCCTCATATCAATCAGTGGTATCTTTCGTACTCTCGCCTCAAAGTGGAGGAAAGTTTCTGAGTTTCAATGACACTGCACGTGCACAATCCTGTGTCACTACTAGTCTCTTCCTTGTGGATGCCCTTTAATACTTTAGGTGGGTCTCCTGCTCGATAAAGCATTCAGGAGAGCAGACGCCCACCCGCTAGCTGAGAATTTATGAAATTAACACCTGAACGCAACAGGACATGACAGAGACTTTGTAATGCATATTTGGCAGGTTGGGCAGCTGTGGTCGGCAGGTCAAGTGGACAGGGGCTCGATCCCATGTGTCCTCGATCCTCAACCTGCATCCGAGAACGGCTGAGACAGAAAAGGGCTTTTAAGTGCAAATAATAAAACACTGTGGGAAAGCTGCTTGTAGTGTAATAGTGCTTTATAAATTTTTCAGCTTATTTGCCAGTGTTTTACATTTGCATCTAATGAGACCTTGCTTAGGTACCGGGGGGTGTAGTGCATTACTGAGTGGTGCTGATAGGCAGGTTTTACGTTCCGACAGAGATGTTTCTAGCCTTTACACTAGGCTAACCTAACCAAATGACCAGGCCAGCTTCCCATTTAGAGCTCTGCTCATTTATCCTGTAATGCTTGGCAAGAACGCAAAAGTAGTATATTTCTTAAAATGTTGAACTTGTGGTTTTCAAAGAGTTTGTTAACGTGACTGTGATCCAGCTGCTCCTACAAACCTGTTTCCTATGTTTAGGGTTTCAAATGCTGTACCGTTGTAAACCCCTTCACACACACAAACGCCCTCCATTAACTCATTATGTACAAGCATGTCAGCGGGCCTCAGGTGCTACACGTAAACCTGATCCCGGCTCAGTGGTGCTGAGGAGTTGGCCGCCTCCTGCACCATGCCCTCGGAGTCTGCCTCGTCCTTGTTATAGCCCTCGTACCCAATAGGTTTGGGGCAGCTGTACGGATGGCCATTGTCGTCGAAGAAACGGCGGAAGGTGAACTCATAGAAGGCGTGTTCGGGGTGCTTGCCGTTGCGGAACCAGCCGTTCAGGGTGTCATTATGGTTGTCCTCGCCATCGCCGTCACTGCTCCACATTTTATCTGGGTCCACAGGGTCAAAGTTGGAAGTGTCCGTGGAGTGGGCGATGGTGGGGATGTAGGGTGCCACCTGCTGTCTGAGGTCACTGGAGAAGTCGATGCTTTTGAAGAAAGGATGTGCTTTGATTTCGTCTGCACCGTTCTTACCGAGGCGGTCCTCGGGACCGCGGCACAATTTAACAATGAGATCTGAAGCCTCTGGGCTGAGCTTGGCTGGTGGGGGAATGTGCAGCGTGCTCTTCCAGTTTATCACCTGGTTTCAAAAAGACAAACAACATGAAGGAAACAATGAACTGTATGAATGCTCAGCATTTCACTGTGGCTGCCTCGCATACCTTCAGCTGTGTCTCCAGGGGTGTGGTCGCTAAGAACGGAGGCTGTCCGACGACCATTTCATATAAGATGACTCCTACGCTCCACCAATCACAGAGCTGGGTGTATCCTGCAAAAGATGAAGGGCGTTTTCACATCAGTCATAGTCTGCGGAAGGGGTTAGAATACATTATGGTATTGGTTCAGATGTCTTTTCATGTCTGGTGTTAAATTACACACAGAGTTGAACAGACCTCCCTACAGAGCAAGGCAGGATTCTTTTAAACATCAAAGGAATTTAATCTGCAAATAATGGCTTATTTATTTTTTAAAGAAAAAGTACCACACTGCTGTTTATTTATCTGAAATGTGAAGCTGCTTTTCTTTTTGTCACATGATTAAAAAAGTTCATGTCTTCTGGGATTAGACAGCTGGTTAGTCAAAAAGGAAGCGCTTTCTTTTTTTTTTTTACACTACTTTGGCAAATCATTGACTGAGCAACTGATTCACTGGAAAAATCTTCAATGACTTCAGTAGACACACAAGTCTGGCACTCGGAGACTGCAGAAGACTTTCTTGTTGTCACAACAGGGTCATAAAACATGAATCTGTTATCACACGTCATTTCAGCATTTCATTTTAAACAATACACAGAACTGAGTATGAATTTATTAAGGCATGGGAAGAAAAAATGAACAGAGACACGCCTATGTGGTCAATTTTCATGTCACCACATGAAGCAGAATGACTTTTGCCACAAGCTAACAGCAGAGGCACGACAACACTGCAATCCTCAGGTCACGTTTATACTCGTGTGTGCAAAAGAACAGCTCTGGACACAAAGAGCAGGCAGTTGCACTTATTTTTTTTCTTGTCTGTAAGGAA
The DNA here is from genome assembly GCA_015106775.1 of Etroplus canarensis. Classification (NCBI taxonomy): domain Eukaryota; kingdom Metazoa; phylum Chordata; class Actinopteri; order Cichliformes; family Cichlidae; genus Etroplus; species Etroplus canarensis. The sequence continues at coordinate 10,499 of VUQH01089547.1, read as the reverse complement.
TTTTCTTTAAGGGCTGCTCGAACATGGCAAAAAATATAATCACAATTATTGACTGAGGAGAAGAAAAGTGAATTAAATTAATTTAAATATTATTTAAAAGTAACTTTAATTCAACTGAAATTACTAAATAAAAACAAAAGAAACTGACACCAAAGCCTGGGCCAGGGATCTCAAACCCGCAGCTCTTTTGCCCATTTCCAGTGGCTCCCCGTGGCTTTGACAAAAAAGCAACACGACTATAATGTGAAAATGAACAGTGGTTCTTTTCAACATTTTAATTTTTTTTATCACTGCCTTAAATTATTCTTTAAACTGTCTATTTCCTGTGTCTACTGCCTGTTGCCTTACCCTCTTAGTTTTACTGAACATCAGCGGTGGTCATACTTATAATAAGGCTCATCTTTAGTGATTTAAGTGCTGGAAAAGATCTACTCTATTAAAAAAGTTAAGCCTGCTTGAAGCCAGCAAGGAAAGTTGGTAAAAAAAACACTGACTGTATGAGTCAGAATATCACAGCTCTCAGATTAAGACACAGGAGAAACTGACAGATTACAGCTGTTATTCCATTAAATAAATGTTTAGGTGTGTGTGAGACAGTTTTATTTTTATTCTTTCTGCTGCAGCCCTGCATGTTTAACAGTCTGGGTGTAAATAAAGAACAAACAAAAATGAAACTCAAAGGTGAATTTAAGTTACATGCAAATTTGATTTGGAACACAAACCAAAAAAGTACAAATAGGCACCCTGTTTTAAGGCTTATATTAAGGATTGTAGAATAAAATTAATGTAATGTAATATACAGCCAACAGGAATAAAATTTATAAAGTTTCTCTAAGAATCTGTATTTATTGTTGATGCCCTATGATTTTTGATGCTATTAAGAAAACTTTACACCCTCCTACTATGTACACAGAGGTCTGATGAGTGATCAGTAGGTGGTGATTTTATACCAGAGATCTCTAATCCAGAGCTTAACCTGCCAACCTGGTGATATATCCTGGTAAAAAGTGAACTGCCGTCGTCGTACTGAAAACCCAGAGTTAACTCTGAAGTTACCTGGATAAGCACAAACCTGGCTTTGTAGTACAGGCTCCTGGTCTGGGCTAAGGGACAACAAAAATAAAGTGGGAACTGATACAAAATAAGAGATTGTGAAAGAGTATGAAACAATAATTTTATTGTGATTATCGTGCTTTAATAATCATTGGAAGCTAATATTGTAATTGAATATTTGATAAGTGTGTAGCCGTAATGTGCAGTTGTTGTCCTTGTAGTGTAGCATCTGCATGGACAAGTCGGCTCACAGCAAACTGGTATCCTCATGTCACGTGGACCCTCACATAACTGTGCAACACTGGTACTAACACTGGTATAAGCATCCAAATAAGAATTAAACTGACTTAAACTGGGTGTTTCCTTGAGAGTAATCAAACACATTAATGGAAATGTTGTAGGATTGTAGGTTATTTGGTTTTGAGCCTTTTCCCCAAACAACCATTCGTGTTAAATTTTGTTTTGTTCTGAAAGATAAATGCAAGTATTAAATTCTTTGACAATGGAGACATAAATTAGCAGTGCAACTTCAGACAAACTTTTGAAGTCATGGAACATTTTTCCCTGAGAAGAGATCAGAAGTTGGCAAGACTTTCTGAATGTGGCTCTTTCTAGATTCTACAAGCACCTATTTCAGCAGGAGGAAATCCTGCAGCTGTTGCTCTTTGTGCCCCACAATGGTTAAAGATTCACTCTAAGACCTAAAAAGAGGATTCTGCAGTGTGCTGTTTGAAGTAATGCTCAGAAAACGACAGACCATTGATCCAGCGAGTTCTATTCTAGACAGTGTTGTCTGCCAACTTTTGAAGTTACAGCAGGAAGCATGAATATCTAAATGAGAAGAATTATACTTGTCTAATATCTTAACTGCTTTTTAATGTTAAGGTGGGTCCCCTTGTTAGCACTCTAATCTGACAAAATAACAGTTTACATATTTTTCTGTCACTGAGAAAATTAAATGAAAAATAAATAATGACAAAATATTTAGTTTAAGCAACCTCAACTTTTATGATTTTTTAACCCTTTGAGGACACTGCTCCCACTTCTAGAAAACTGACAATGAAATGGAGAGAGAATAATAATGAAGACAAATGCTTAACTCCACAGTTTAAAGTGCTCCTTTAGTCTTGCTCCACTCTACCTGTTCTGAGCAGCACTTCTGGTGCGATATAGTTGGGCGTCCCCACCAGTGAGTGAGCCAAACAGCGCTGGTGCTGCCGGGCCTTCCTCCTCTCCAGAGGCTTCAGGCGGTCCGCACAGTGGCAGCTAGCTGGATCTTCCCATTCCTTACTGAAGTCCATGCTGTCCTGCCTCACGTGGTCCCCTGGAGAGAGATCGCACAAACTCACTTTGTACTGCGTTTACTGTAGCGATCAGGTGGATGAATTCCAGACAGGAAGCCAACTGTGAACATACACTGGGACAGCAGTTACACTAATTTTCATGAATGTCACTTTGCCTTCCACTTTTAAAAACTCAAAAGTCTCAGAGAAAAGTGTGCAACTATTTTGTAGTTAAAATAATGAAACTACCATTTTTAAAGCAAAAATACTACAAACAGCAGCTTTACAAACGAAAAATATTTTTGATGAGGACTTTTCTATGACAGCAGGTTGAAAAGCTTGGGGTTGTGAACTGAACTAAAGAAAAGTTTCTGCCATACTGTAATTATGTTTTTCAAACCAATAGATGTATTATTGCAAATTAAATTAAATTCTCCATTCTAGTAAAATGTAATGTAAAGGTACTTTAATGTGTGAATGTAAGTCATCCTTATTAAAAGAGATTTTTATATGCATTTCCAATTTCATACTAACTTCAAGACTACTAGTGCAGGTTTGCATGGGTTACAGTTCAGTTACAGTTATCTTATACTGGCTCTGGTGCAAGATCTCAGTTCATTCTAGCTTAAACAAGCCATTTAACTCCCTTCCCTCCATGCCTGACATGATTAGGGATATCCATTCTCAGTGATATTCTACAAATTCAAGAGTTTCAAAAAAAACTCTGAAACTGTGCGTTTAGAGCAATCTGAAGCCTGAGTTTTTGGCACCCAGAAATTACTGGTTCACTCTGACCTCATTATTCGAAACTCTGGCCATATTTAATATCAGCATTCACCGAACCTTTGGAGAATAAAATTGATACGCACCACTCTGGTAGTACTTGGAGTCATGGGTCCAGCGGAAACCTGTGCAAAGACCGAAGTCGGTCAACTTTATGTGTCCGTCTCTGTCTATGAGGATGTTGTCGGGCTTTATGTCTCGGTGAATGAAGCCCATCTTGTGGACACTCTCCACAGCACAGGTGAGCTCCGCAATGTAAAACTGGGCAAGCTCCTCTTTAAAGATGCCCAGTCGGATTAGAAGGCTCATCATGTCCCCTCCGGGGATGTACTCCATGACGAAGTAGAGGTTATCCTTGTCTTGGAAAGAGTAGTAGAGACGCACAACCCACTCATTGTCGGCCTCTGCTAGAATGTCCCTCTCGGCCTTGACATGGGCCACCTGGTTTCTCAGGAGCACGTCCTTCTTGCGAAGTGTCTTCATGGCATACAGTGCTCCTGTGTCCTCTTTTCTGGCCAAGCACACCTCACCGAAAGCCCCAATGCCAAGAGTCTTGATCCGTTTGAACATGCACTTATCCATCTTGGCTCGCTTTAGCCGGATGTAGTTGGATTCCTTCTGACACAGCATCATACGCATCTGCTCCTGGGCTTCTGAAGACAAACCCACCTGAGCACAGGACAAAGTCAACAGTCACATACGACATATAAAAAAATGCTACAAAGAGCTTCAAGCATCAAAAGAAACAAATGGAGAAAATCAAGGACACCAGTGCAAACTGTTAATATGTAATCATACGATAATTTCCAGTGTTAATCATCGTTTTATTCCAAAGCAAAAATGCAAAAGCAGTGTCATGATTGGTGATGGGGGTAATGGGGTGGCATGCATTTCATTCAGCCAAAGGGCCAACATGCTTTAATGAGAAGACGCACCACATTCAAAGAACAAACAACAGACTCCCAACAATGTCACATGCCAGCAGATATACTTTTACCTTTTAGATCAGCTGTTAGTGACAGCAAGGAGAGAAAGAGAAAGAACAGCTGGGAAAAAAACAGAACAGTACGAACAAGATCAGACAAGCAACACTGTGATGACAGGATAAGAAGAAAAAAGTTTGGAAAAAACGGAAAAAGGGGAAACAAAATTCAGTAATATCTGGTGTGAAAATCCTAACACTGAAGACCTCACCCTTTGCATCTCACTTTCCAGCTGCTTCCTCCTGCGAATCCGCTGCTGGTGGTTCTTCAGGATGTTTTCTATGTGTTGCTCCATGAAGAATTTGAATGCCTGAGGGGAATATAAAGCAACTCTTCCCAACTCCCCTCTCCTCTCTTCGTCTTTCTTGTTGCGACGGACGGGAACTGGTGATGTCGTGATTTGCTTCTTCTCCTTCTCTGTCGCTGCACTGCCCTCAGGGTTTTCTGATGTCTTTTCTCTGGTGCTCTCACCCCGACCACCGCTCTCTTCTTCAGCAGGATCCTCTCGACCACCACCAAGCCTGTTGGCCCCTGCATCATATGCTGGCGGGCAGGGTGCAGCCTGCTGCTGCAGGAGGTGCCTAGGGTAGGGAGGAGGGGGGCCCTGGTAGCTGGGTACCTCTGCTACGATCGGGGGTTCTGGGTAGACAGGTGCAGCTGGAGATTGTGCAACCTGCTGTATCCATGGGGGGTGTGTAGGAGCAACAGCAGTGTGCAGTTCGGGTTTCTGGACAGGCGTGCTTTTCACTGGCTGCAAGATGGGAGCCTGTGTGATAGCAGTGACGGTGGTGGCAGAAGGTTGTGAGTTGGCTGGGTGAGCTGGTCTGCCATTCAGCTGGTGGTTGTTAAAAGAATTGGAACGGACTGGCATGTTGTGCTGCCATGATGGAGACAGGTCCTGGTTGCTGCTGTTACCAGAGGAAGACTGGGGCTGGCTGGAGCCCAGAGGAGACTGGGACCATGACTGAGGAGGACCTAAACTGTACAAGTCAAGGTTGTGACTGTTCCGGTTGGGAACCATCATGGACTGAGGGATGTTCCCCCCGTTGACGTAAGAAGGAGAGGATGCAGCCCCTCCTGTCTGTATCTGCTGGTCAGTGGGACTGTGCCGGCTGCTCTGGTTGACCGGGTATGGAGGAGGGGGCTGCCTGCTGGACCCTGCCATGTAGTCAGGCTGAGGGGAGCCATTCTGAGACCAGATAGGGGGAAAGGTGAACTTATTTCCCCCAGAGCTTTGCATTATGATGGGGTGGTGGCCCATAGGCACTGGGCTGATCCCACGCTGATTCTGAGGTCCTACACTTGGGTACCCATCAGGCCACGCCCCCTGTGGAACAGGGGAGATGCGGGGCACAAAATAATCCATGTTTCCAGAGTAGCGCTTGGTTGATGGGTTACTGTCCCAGGATGCAGCAGCAGGCATGGTGCCACGGTTTGGCGGAGGTGTGACGCTGCGCACTTGAGGTGGCAGTGGAGGGTTGACTCTCTGGCTGTTAGCAGGGTGGCCCTGTGGGAAGGCAGGAGGTGGTCCGGGGCTGTCCGAGCGGTACATCATCCCATCCACCATGAGGGGGCCGTGTCGAGGGGCCAGAGACTCCTTAGAGCCCTTCCAGCTCGACCTTCTCATCACAGCCTGCTGGATGGGAGAAGATCCTACAGACAGAAAAAGGTAAAATAAAATCAAGACAAAGAAAAGAAGGGATTGAAAACAAAGTATTACTTGCAGCATGTTATAGCCAAAATGATTCAAACCAAATTCCATCTAAAACTGAAAATTAACCTGACCTAAATAAGTTCTTTTCACAATATAGCAACCGTTATATATCTGAAACTGTGATTTTTTAAACTTGCAAAAGGTAAGACAGAATTTCAAAGCACACCTGTATTCATATCTCAACACACACTGTGTCAACTGACATATTACCACTTCTTTTGATTATACTGTCATGTAAAAGCACTTGTGGCAGTCCATTACCAGCACGTTTTATGCAAGTGTGTCACCATTCCACTATTATATACCTTGCACCTTGCCTCCATCACCTGACCAAAACACTTCTACACAATCCTTCAAACAGTCCTGCAAGTTCTGGTTTAGATCAAATGCTCTTTTAAAAAGGATGAAGTTTCTCTCAGAGTTGATGTTTGTCTCTTTAAACTTTTATGACACCATGTTTGCATCTACCGATGATGCACTCAATCCAAGAACTGTCATCCTTGCTCCAGCTGAAGATCAAAAGATAAGCAGCTTTCATAGTACTGTCTAATAATCCTTTTTTTTTCTTTTCACTGGTGGTTAGTTGTGCCACACAATAAAATAACTTATTTCCCTCTTTTTAACCCCCTTGGTATCAATCCCAACATTTGATGTGTCATGCTCTCATAATTTCCTTTATCTTGCAACAGACTAAAGATCCAACACACCTAATTATTCCATTCTTAACTTTCTGTGCTGCTCTACATTGCAATAACAAAATCTGGTTGAACAAAGCACACCGTGTGGAAAACACTGACTCACACATATGCTGTCTTGCTCCAGGGCCAGAATCAGTAATTAACTAGGTATGTACAATGTTACTTTGAGTGGTGGATGAAACTGTGTTGACAAAAATCTAAATGCAGAATTTTATCATTTTGGTTTTCATTATTAGGTGTGAACACCACCAATTCCCTACAAATGGCACATTACCAAACAGATAACAGCTCTTTTTTAAATGTACTGTGACTACCACTCGTAATGAAAACCAAAAACCTTTCAGTCAACTTCTTCCATGAAGTGCTGCAGTGATTCATGCACTGTGTCAGCACCACAAAGTAATTTCTTTAAGCAAATGTCCCAAATCCCACGAACAATATTGAGGCTGAATGGATGAAAAGGCCTGGACGGATGATAAAAGAGGAGAAGCAACAGTTAATCCCAGAGGACTACTGACATACCTGGGGCTTTCAGGGCTGCGGTGTTGGGGTTGGAAACGGCCAACTGTTCCCTCATTGAGTCCGGGTAGCTCACCTTACCCAGGTAGTCTGTGGCTGGTCCAACACCACGACTGGTGTTTTGCTTACAGGGCAAAAACAGAGCAATGGAAATTTTGAATGTAAATAATCAGAAGACGAAAATGCAAGTGAGCTTGAACTATAAATCTAGAGCCTGAGGTGATGACTTTCAACTCATTGTTTTGTTTTTCCCAACAGCTGAATAACAATAATCTAAAAAACAGAAAAGGTACAGCAAATCCTTGCAATCTCCTGTGCTGGTACCAGCAGAAATTAGAGGACTTGTTGACAGTAAGAAATAGTACAGAGGAGGAAGACCAATGGTTCTTCTTCCTCTGTACTGTAGCAAGACACAGGTCAGCTGGAACTGAAACCCCAGATTGGGAGCCATTGCAAAAAAAAAATAAGGAGACGCCTTAGAGCAGCATCTGGAGCACTATCCATTGAAAAAAGAAAATTGTGGAAATGACAAATGAGTACCCCGGAAAAATATTAAATTACAAAAATATGTGAGCCTAGTTGTAATGTTTTGGGCTAATTTTGTTTCTAACAATCTTTGTTTTCTGCCATCCAGAATAAAACAATACAATAGCATTTTTATTGATAAAGCTGGTTCAACAGCCTTTCTAGAAGACTCTTAAACATTGTTCAGGTAAGAAGTGAACTGAAAATATATTTTTGTTTATACTCCAATGCATTAATTTTTTTTTTTTTTTTTTTTTTTTTTTTTTTTTTTTTTTTTTTTAAAATTAAACTTTATT
>VUQH01089546.1:0-23650 GCA_015106775.1 Etroplus canarensis | reverse complement strand
GCTTTAAGGCTATATAAAGGGCTGAGTAGAGGCTGTGTTTTTTTTCTTTTGCATAGATGTGCATTATATTGACTGTGCCCATTTCTCTTGTGACTACTGACGTCATTAAGAGTATCACACTAAATTGAAAGTGTATTACCAGCATTAAGGGCATAAGCATTTATTGTGACTGCATTCAGTTTATTGCCTCCAGGCTTTTCTCATACCTTTTGGATGAAGTGAAATTATTATATTTAAGTATTATGCTCTGTTTGTTTTTAGATGAAATCAAAAGGAAAATGTGTTGAGGTTATTAGATGGTTCATCTGAACAGCCAGCTCTGTAAAGAGCTCTAAAAATAATTGTCTTGCTCCTTTAAATCAGCAGTATTGCATTGGCTCTGATACAAAATTTGAAAAATTGTTATAAACTGATATTATGATGTGTGTTAACAGATTACACAATATAATGTTTATTCCTTCAACAGAAAGAGATTCAAGCCATGAGCCAGTGCCACCACCCCAACATTGTTTCTTACTACACCTCCTTTGTGGTAAAGGATGAGCTGTGGCTGGTTATGAAGCTTCTCAGTGGTGGTAAGTGATGCATTCTTTCTCAATAATGTGTCAGTTTTTTCCAGAACTAATCTTTTACTAATGGAAAAGAAATGACTGTCTGAGTAGAAGATGCAGAGAGTGATTTTGTTTTTTCTGCACCCTTAAGTCATGTTTTAGGGGTCCCAAATTCTTTGACAAGACCCTTCATAAGAATGGGAGAATAGAAAGGGGGCTTGCTGCTGGTGATGTTAACTGTGATTGTAGGGAATGTGACAACACTGATCCTCATTGTGTCCCTTGTGAACAGCAGTTCTTTCCGGGCTTTAACTCAGTACAGTGCAGGAGCTAATGACAGGGCAGAGGTAATAACAACCCACAGGCTGGCGTCATGGCATCCATGTGGCAGTGCTGCAATTAACTAGTGAGAGGAGCATGAAGAGGAGGCCACCATGTAGAAGAAAACCTCAGAATACAACATTTGCATCTGGAACTGATTGTATTGTTCAGTTATAATTTCATCAGGAACGTATATTTGTGTTTTCCATCAGCCTGTGAGGAGGAAGAGACTATCATAGACATTTTAGAAACGCAACATACAGATGATGTCCTGTGCCAGCTTTTGTCAGCTTAGTGGCAGTGGGTTTCTTTTACTCAAAAGCTTGATAAGCGTAAAAGCGATGTTTGTAAAGATGCAAAACATTACCACTCTTCTCTCTCCAACTTGCTTTCCGTCTCATACACCCAGTTACACAGGCACAAATGTGCACACACACACACACACACACACACACACACACACACACACACACACACACCACCAAACAATCATACTTCCCTGGTCCTTTCAGGCCCCCTGTATAAACAGCGTCCCAGTGTAACGGATAGTGCCCAGGTGGCATGCTTGGCTCCCTCAGATACTTGAGTCATGAGTCCCTTGGCAGCCGTCTTGCAGCTGTGCCCAGGGCACTTGGCCCGCCAAGCGACGCTTCAGCAAACGGCCAGACTCACAGCAGGAGCAGACACCACTTAAGATGGGCTCTCTCATTCCCGTTATCCTAGCTAAACAGAGGCTCTTGATGTTGAGTTTTATTGTGCAGAGTAATTAAAAGATGGCCATGGCAATGTTTGTCATGGAGACAGACTCAAATGAGGTCGAGTTTATAGACCATCACTCCACAGGACAGAGCACCAGCCCAGAGGAAGGCCAGCTTCTGTCTGCTGTTGCTCTGGCTTGATGGAGCGTAAGAAACCCTCCACCCTGTCTTGTTTCTTCTGACTTTTGAGCACTGATGACAGCTCAACAATTGATCAGACAAAGGCCTGACATTTTTTAAAAACATTTTTTACAGTATTTGGATGTAAAATGATGTACAATCCTTTGGGTGTCATTGCTAATAGAGAATATTAGACTAAATACTGTATTGAGAACTAAAAAAAAATTTAAAATGTTGGTTAAAAACTATCATGTTAAGAAAGCCTCTTTATTTGGTTGAGGAGTATTTTGCTACCTTTGTTTGAGAGGCTGAAGCACTTATTGTCATTCCTGTTTCACTGGCATGTGCCATTATTGACCAGCACAGTAATAATTCCTAATTAAGAGTACTTACAGCCAGGGAATACCCTTTAGCTCCTACAATTGTCCCACAGTTAAAATTACAGTGGTATGAGACCGACAAATAAAACTGACTAATACAACCAGCTGTCTCAAGTGAGTGTCTCATCCTGATGACAAAATCCAAGTTTCCTGTCCTGGATTACAGCTGGCGATGTTAGCCTTTGTTCTCTTCTGCAGCATCAGTGAGCACAGCCCATGTACCAGTTCTCCACCTGCTCCAGGTTCTGCTGAGAGTGGCCCTTCACCTTGCAGTTGCTCTTCGTTGCCAAAGAAAGACTGCCATCTCCAGCTGCACGCCTAGATGTTGGACTTGGAGTTCATCCAATTGCAGGACAATCCTCTATGGAGAGGCAGCTAAATGATAGTGAGCCAGGGACATGAGATGGAAATGGCTGTGGTTTGCTGGTTAGCAGCAGTAACTTTCACAATAAGAGCAAGAGAATTGTTCATTTGTCAGTAAATTTCTAAGATAAATAAAAAGGAAAATGGACTAAAATTAATGCCGAAATGGACACAAATTTTAGGTGACCTACATGTTACACCTACAGGAGCTTTCTGGACATTCCATTCTAAATCCGTAGGCATCAAGATGGAGTCGGGCTCCCACTTTGCAGCAAAAACAGCATTCCCCTTCTGGGAAGGCTTTCTACAACACAAACATCTACAACATTTTGGAGTGTCTGTGGGGAATTTTTGCCCTTTCATCCAGAAGAGAATTTGAGAGTTCAGACACTGATTTTGAAAAAGAGGACCTGGCCCGCAATCTCAGTTATAGTTAATCCCAAAGGTGTGCAGTGGGGTTGAGGTCAGGGCTCTTTGTGAGCTAGGTAAGATCTTTCACACCAAACTCATCCAACTGTGCCTTTATGGACCAGGCTTTGTGTACTGTGGCACAGTCATGCTGGACCAGGAAAAAGGACTTATTCAAATTTTTTCCAAAAAGTTGGAAGCATAGAATTGTCCAAAATGTCTTGGTAAGCTGAAGCATGATTATCTCCCTTCGACTGGTACTAAGGAACCCAGTACAACCCCAGAAAAGTTAACCTATAGCATTATCCCTCCTCCACCAAACTTTACAGCTGGCATAATGCGGTCAGGCAGTTAACGTTTTCATAACATTTGCCAAACTCGTGCTCTGAATCTCCCTGTGTAGAGCTTTTGCACTAATGTCTATGCAAGAGGATGTTTGGAACGCTGCAGTTATTGAATTGGCAGAGCAAATTTTATGCACTTTAGCACTCGGTAACCCTGCTATCACTTTGTTGCTGTGGTTCCTAAATGCCTCCACTTTAAAATAATACCACTTACATTTGATTGTGGAATATCAAGGAGGGAAGAAATTTCACAAACTGACTTTTTGTAACAGTGGCATGCTATTTATTATAGTCCCATGGTCAAATTCAGTGAGCTCTTAGGAATGACGCATTCTTTCATAGATGTTTGTAAAGGCAGACTGCAAGGCTAGGTACTTGATTTTGTACACTTGTGACAATGAGACTGAATGAAAAACTTGAGTTGAATAATTAAAAGGTGTGGCCCAATACTTTTGTCCATATAGTGTACTTGGGCAGTCATTAATATATCTGGGCTGTGTGCCATTGGAAAATGTGCGTGGGGAAACACTGCTACAAACTATAAGAGACCGACTGAAGAGGACAAACTTCACATTGATCTCAGTGATTTGTACCACCATGAGGTCACAGACATTGATTTTAGACTGTGAAAGCTAGGGAATCACTAAAAGTAATCGCTAAATTCTTAGGAACATTTCAAAACCACTCTTACTAGCTGTGTGCTCCATCTTGGCTTGTGCCCCATTGAAATAGCATTTAGGGGTTTTCCATTCTAAACTGGCAGCATAACTAATGGCTGGTATATGGTACTGAAAAAAAGAGCGACATACCATTGTTCACCTTTTGATTTTTAGCAACGCTAAAAATTGAAAGGCAACCATCACATGTACATTTTTACATAGAACTCCTTACTATCAGCAGGTTTAACATTTTCATTTCATTAGTTTTTGGCACTCAACTGTTGAACTGCAAACTACCAATAGTAAGTTATTGATGATGCTTCTTAAGTAGTGTATATCCTAGGTGCTATCACAGTGTTCTTGGTTTCATGTTATGTCATAAATGTAGTAGAGCTCTAATGTTAACTTCTGACAATTCCATTCAAGGCTAAACTTGTAGAGGTGAGTTGATAGGTAGGTGCGCTGCAGACAGAGTTTTTCAGGTAATTCTTGTTCTGAATGTGACATGTGAACAACTGTTTCTTTAGAGTGCCACATTACCTGTCACTGACTAAATTCACATCGAAGAGACATCCTCTGAAACCCACAGGGACAGAATGAGTCATGCCAAAGCAAGCAGAGGAATGTGTTTCCAGATTAATGTGCAGCTTTTCCCAACCAACTGTACTTTCATGCTGCTGAGCTCAATCCACTGCCACTCAGAGCAGAATCCAGCTGACAGCAGATATGGTTTAATTTAACATAAGAAAAGACTCTGTCAAGTTTGGAGCAAGTGGATTTGTTGCATCATGATGTAGTTCTTCAACTATTACCTAAATGCTGAGAGGGAATCTTTCAAGGCGTCTCCGAGTTCACAGAATGAGAACAATGAAATTCTGTATGCAGAATTATTATTTTTAATTATACCTGCCTTTCCCCCTGGAAAATTATTTCTTATTAAAACTTTTGACAGAGGCTTCCTTCAGCCTGAACCAATAGCCATGTTTTTACACCAGCCATACCTTGCTGCAGCTCTTCCTATGCACTGCCGTCACTTTCCTCCTCCAACTTTACTTGGCATTCCCCATTGGCCTTTAGCACAGTTGGCAGCAGCTCTCGCTTCCCCATCCTCCCCTCCCCCATTAACTCTCATCCTTTCCCTTGGTCTTAAAGCTCCTGCTCTGACCATGAGAATGGACTGTAAAGGTGATGTTCACAGGTGGGCAGAGTTATGTAAAGTCCTGCCTCTTAGACAGTATTCTTATTGATTTATTTTTAAGCAGAAAGAGACAGATCAGCTAATCCAACATGGAACTGAAATGATGATTTGGCAGTGTCTATGTGCTCTAAAGTGCATGTCACTGTCAAGTCTTAATTTATTCCCTGTGATTTTTATTAACTGTTATTTTATTAACATTTAAACATGTCAGGTGTCATTTCTCTTGGTTTTCCCATGCAAAACCAACCTTTGGATTGTTATCCTGTCAGTCAGTGTCAGTCTACTAAAGCAGCCTAATGAGGCATGAAGAGTTCAATCAAATGAATTTGAAAGAGGCTGACAAGGCTGGCATTTAGTAATCCTCCCAAGCCTGTATCATGCTGTGTGCATGTGTGTGTTTGCACTTGCAGGACCTTTTCCTTAGGCCAGTTTAGCTTTAAAGCAACTTGTCAATTACCTTGCCAGGCAGTTGGATTCTTGTGCAATTCATGAGATCACAATTGCAAGAGAATCAATCTTGCCAGACTTCAAGCTATGCACTAGTAGCCAAATACTCAGTTACTGACCAAGCAGCTTTTCATTAGGGAACTACTGGCCAACCCCTAAAACATGCAGCTGTGAGCATGTTATAAATGAGGCAGTAGATGATGGTTTTGCCAGTCACCTACCAGGTAGTTCTGTGAAAGTGCTTCACCAGTATCTTTTTCTCATTTTCTAATATATTCTATATTTTCTTTACTAAAATAGATAAAAATGTTTACAACTACACTGGCAGTTCGCACTTAAGGCCTCTCAGACTGTACTATGAAGCAAGTTCAGCATACCCGGGATAGCTTTCTGTTATCTGGCTTCCCTTGACCTAACACTGTCAGTCAGGTTAAGCAGGCACACAAAGGTTGTTGTCAGCTTGACAAGTTAACCCAGGGTTTCTCAATCTGGCTGCGGACGCGTTCACATCAAAGGGGTAGCATTAGCAGCATCTGACCAATCACAGACATGGAGTCTACTGGAAGCAGAGTGACTGATTTTTTACAAAGGAACATAAACCACATGAGGAAACCTATGAAGAGGTTAAACACAGAATACAGACTGAAATCAACACAGCTGCTGCAGATAAAACACCAGACCCACGAGTGTCTTTACCAAGAAAAGTGCTGCGTGTGTGTGTGTGTGCAAGCATGCAATAAGCACAGGAAAAGATCTGCTGTATTAATAAAGTTCAGCCTACTTAAAACCAGTAAGAAAGTCAGCAAAATTGCTTACTGTGAAAGTTCAGAGAGTATCAGTTTTCTGTCATCAAGACGCAGGAGAATCCGACGTTATTAATTTCATGGAATAATTATTTTTAGATATGCGTAAAATAGTTTTTGTTCTTTCAGCTGCAGCGCTGGTGCTGTTTAATGATCTGAGAGCAAATGACGAACAAGCATTAAAAACAAAATTCAAATGTAGGTTTAGTCTACATGCATATTAGATTTGGACTACAAATTAGAAAGGTACAAATAGCAATCCTGTTTCAGTATCGTATGTTAATGCTTATAGAACATCAAAATCTTGTAAAATTGTTTGCATCCAACAGGAATAAATTAATGAATAAAGTTGTCTATGAATGTTTATTAATTACTGATAGTCAAACACTTTTGACGCTGTTAGAAAAACTTTTGAACCTCGAACCTTGTACTCTGAAAGATCTTCCACAATTGGTGATGCTATTTTCTGGAGAAGTGATTGGTTAGTAAGCTGTAATTTCTTACCTGTTGATATCTAATCTTGAACATAAACCCTTTCAGAGCAGGTTAGGTCTGCAGCGTAATTTACTGTGGTCATGTACCCTAGTAAGAAGTGAACTGCCTTCGTAGTACTGAAAACCTAGAATTAACTTTGAAGTTATCCGTGTATATGTGTGTGTATATATATACACACACACACACACACACACACACACACACACAGGAACATCCCACAAACACACTGATGATAAATGTGCAAAATCTAAAAAAATGAATCATTAACAAACCATTTTGCTAGAAATGAAACTATTTATGAGAACTTCAGTTTCACTCAGTTAATAATAAGAATGTGTTGAATTAATTTTTTCTACTAATTTTTAACTGTTGTTCTGTTTAATGCAATGCGAAAGTAGTCATCTGTTCATCATGGTCCACTCTACAACTGACTACTTAAGTTACTACTTTAAAATTCCATCTAATAAGATGCTGATAACATTCATCAAAAAATGTTTACATGTCAATCACAATTATATAAAAATTGAAGTAATTAGTTCCGTTGGTTTTAACAAATGATTTATGGCCCAGCAGCTTTATGCAAAAAACTGATAACACTGTTGTGAGTCTAAATGGGCAGTGGGAAACACATGCTTTGTGATTTGTATAATAGCAGAACACTGGACAGATGTCTTTGAGCTAGTGCAAAAATTCAAAGCCAAAAATCAAAAACAGTTTTGAAGCCCAGCTCCTCACGGACGCATTTCAATGCTTATCCTCGCCATGCATTTGCATACACTTGACGGAAACCCCTGGATACAGTCAGCAGCATGACAGTGGGTTATGAAGGCTTCCGGGAGGCTCTGGGGTGTGGATCTGAGCCAGTTTGAAGGGGAGCCGAACCAATGAAGAGCCCACAGCAGATTAGACACCCACAGCTTCATGTCGCTTTAATGCGGCGAGTCAGGGATTTTCTTACAGCTCTTTTGCCTAAACGCTCAGGGTTTTCTCATGCCCCTTTTTCTCTCTCATTCCCTTCCCCCTGAAGTAATCTTCTCTATGTAAATTGCAGACTAATGTTGACTCCAGCGCGAAATATCCTGTGTACAGTTTCTCTGATTCCCCTGCTGACGTGACTTATCAGATGTTAATTGAAATTTAATTGATTTGATTGTTATGATAAACCATCTTTTGAAATTGTAAACAAATTTACATTGCCTAAGGGTGTTAAAATGTATTACTTGATTTTCAAAGTTGTTCTAAAAAGTTTGGAATTTTAACAATAGTGCTAATGCTATCTTTTAATTTACTACACATCAATTAATATAGCAACAAGCAACAAATAGATAAATAAATATTTCACTGCTAACAAAACTGACAAAATCCAACAAACACAGAATATATTACCCGCACAAACACACTTTCACACATGCATACACACATACAAACACCTCAAATTCCCTTGATAACAGTCTGACTGGCAGAGGCTAAAGACAGAGTAGGCGTAATTGAACAAACATAACAATGTAAATATTTACTAGTACTATCCATTGGGGATACAGGCAGAATTCCTCAATTGATTTGCTCTCTTTCCGCCCTTTTGCTCTTGTCCTCAACACACAGTTTTCATACACGCTTACTACCACTATCATCGTTTCTCCCTGTTTCATTTCTTATTGTGCTTGCCAGTGTTCATTAAAAGGATGGAGATATATTGGTCTGTCTATCCTCTTACCAGGGCTGACCTGTAGCCCATCTGGGCTGGCGATGACAGGAGATCCCTGGGAAATAGCGGCGAGTGCGTCTCAGGGACGGAGCCCACGCCACTGGCTGCTAGTCCCGAGAGCTGCCCGTACCTCGCCATCATCTTGAGATGCTGCTCACAGAACACACACACTCATACACAGACACGGGAGGAGAAGGGAGGAGAGAGCCAGAGAGGAAAAAAAAGAGAGAGAGAATGGGTGTGAGAGAAAGGGAAGGAGTGCAGATAACAGCAGGTAGGAAGGACGATGGTAAAGGACAGAAGAGGGAGTGGGGGAAACATGAAGAAAGAAGGAGGCAGAGGGGCATTACGGAACCCTTTGCTCTCACACAATTGCATGTGTGAACATACACACATACAAGCATACACACTTGCAATAGCAGACATACTGTATGTGCACATGAAGGCACACAAACAATTTTAGCCCCAGGTGGACAATTTTACAAGCAAGCCTGTGTTTGATGGGTTTGATGGCTACCTTGGTCTTGTTCCAATAGGAGGACATAAAGTCTAGGCACTGGCTTGCCATTTATCATTACAAAGCACGATGAGTGTGAGAAGCGTTGCAGTCCCCTCTTCTGTACCAACCATTGTTGGGAAATAAACAGCTGCTGTTATCAGTCATCCCCTCTGTCTTCTGGCTATGAGCATATAGAAGTGCAAAGACACACACACACACGCACTGACATACAATAACACACATGACAGAATGGTTGGCAGCAGACATACACAGGTGAGGTGTGGAGGGAAAAGGCAAATCCAAATCTCTTTACCTCATTGCTCAACAAAGCAGCGTTGAGTGTTCGGCTTATTTCGAACATGTTCAGGTTCGGTGCTTTTTTCGTTCTGTCCTTTTATTTTCAGATGTTCTTCAGTTTTTTCTCTTTTTTTTTGCTCCCCCCTCCTTTTTTCTACAGTTAGGAGTCAGTCCCGGAAACACAAAAAAGAAATAAAGAAAAAAATCAAATCAATTTAAAAAGAGGGAGATAAAAAATCCTCTTTAATTTTCTGATTCTGGAGTTGTGATTTTTCAGTCCTCTATTTTTTTTTTCTCTGTCTCCTCTTTCTGCTGATGCACTTCTGCTGGCTGTGGCTGTAGTGGTGGCGTTTGTGCCCAGGGTCTCCGCACACGTCTAAGGAGTCAATATGCTGTCTTTTAAAATCTCCCCAGAGTCAGCACATTAAAACAAGCAGTCAGGCAGTTGGTGGGTCGGTGGGTCGGGCTGGTGGGCTGGCTGGCTCCCTTATCTGTCCCCCACACAGTGGCTCACACAATACGCTCCGATCCTCACACTGCTCGCTAGCAGATTAGCCTGTCCCAAAACATAGCACTTAGTTTAAACTCCCCTCCCTTTTGCTCTCTCTCTCGCTCTCTCTCTTCCTCCCTTTCTCTGTATTGCTCCCTCTGGCTCTCTTCTTTGCTCTCCCTCTCTCTCTCTCACTCCATCTCTCTCTGCATCGCTCTCTCTTCCCCCATTGCTCATGTATTGAAGAGCTACAGTTCTCTATGCCACCACAAGGTGGGAAGACCATTCTAGCAGCAGCGACACCATCACCGCTACATCCCTTCCTCTCTGTGCCACTCCTATCTTTCATATTTTCCTCTCTTCTCCTCTTTTTGAATGTATGTATAACACATGGATATAGATTACGAAGATGCACTTAGACTAGTTCTCACTCCCCGGACCAGAGCCAATGTGCAACCAGGATTAAGTAATATCTTAGGAAGTATGAAGACTTGTATTGTGTGTCTAATTATGATGTGGATATAATGTTATGAAAAGACTAACAAAGGCTTTCTGGAAGGAAAGCCTCTAACACTTTCTTTCATGTGCTTTTGGGACAGTAAAATAAAGTAGTAAAATCTGTATATTCTGCGGGGAATCACAAGAGAGTGGAAATTTAGGGTACCTCTTATTAATCCCTACCAGAGATGAAAAAAAATGAGGGTTGGGCAGATGCAAGCATCAAGGTCAGGCAGTTGTCCTTTTCCTCAGCAGGGTGTGGCACAGAGATGACGAAGCAGCTAGTCACAGACATGGCAGGAGATCCCAACTATGGAACAGAAATGCAAAAGAAAAAAGAATATGATTCACTATATTCTTGGACTAAGTCAATAACGCCTGAAAAATGACTCACACAATGCCATATCTGTGTCTGATGTTTTAAAAAATGAAATAAGTGATATGAAGTATTTTGATTTTGAAAAATAACAGAAAAAAAATGTTTATGGGGGTGTGGTATTGAAGTGATTGGTATCATTATCATCTTCATTAATCCAATCTTGGTGGTGTGTTAGCCATGGCTTCGTCAGCGTGGCAAAGGATTTATTCCCTGTGCTTTAAATGTGCTTTTTGCCGTCTTGGATCAGTGCGGGGAGAGTGGCCAGTTAATAGCAGCCTATTGACACTGAACCATCTGTTTAGGTGGATGCTGTCCAGCACAGTGCAGAGAGGGAGGAACAGACAGAGAAAGTGTCAGATAAAGGGAGAGGAGTGGGTGATGATGAATAGATGATAGAAGGGGTAATAGTAAGGTACAAAGCAGAGTGTTAGCAAATTGCTAGTTTTAACCAATGTTTATGTCAACAGGGGAGGAAAATATATGTAGAAAGACTCACACTCACATCAAGGATATGGCAAATAATATTGTTTACATGTTTTAAATTAGCACATTTTCCCTTTTCTTATTTTTATCAGTAGCAAGTTAAGTGATGGTGTCATTAACGGCATTACTGTGTCATGGCACTGCTGTACTGTCTTGGCTCCAATACTGTTTATTTTTTTCTCTTAGAAAAGGACTGCTAGCCACATCCCTGTTCTGTAAAGCCCGTGGTCTCTGGGGATGGCTGGTCCGGCACAGCCTTGGGGGGAGCTGTCAGTTAAATCATTCAGAGTGAGGGCTGATTCCTCAGTCAGCTGCCTCTCAAGCCTTCCTCTCTGACCCAGCCTCACTCCCCTGAGCCCCCTGATTGCTGTCACCATAGTGATTCTCTGTGTACTGCCGGCTGGTCTCTACTTCCTGACTATGCCCCCCCAATCTCACACAACTGCCCATCTCCAACTCTACGCCACTTGTGCTCTGTGTTTTGGTTTTGGATGACTTATTTCTTCATTGATGATGGACTTTATGTGTGGAAGTCCTCAGCTGGCCCGAGTAAAAGGGTTTCCCTGTACTTGCTGGAAAACAAATATTAAAAATACAGATTTTCTCCCCTCAAACACACACATGCAAACACAGTTTCATGCTGAAAAAAGAAGAAATTCTTTGCATCAGTTTTTTTTTTCACTTTTAGTTCTGACACTAAGCTACAAGCACTGACTTATTTTACATAATTTTACACTCTAGAAGAAAGACTATCCTTTTGAAAGACTGAAAAGCAATACTTAAAAATACCTTTGCTATGCCAACTTCACATTTTCCCTGAGGGTTCTTCATTGACTTGTATGATGCAGTGTGTAATCCATTTTGTGCCCTCTGTTTTGATTTTTGCATGACTTATTTCTTCCTTGATGATGGACTTTATGTGGAAGTCCTCAGCTGGCCAGGGTAAAAGGGTTTCCTGTACTTGCTGGAATACAAATATTAAAAAAATATACAGATTATCTCCTCTTAAATACACATATGCAGACACACAGTTTAAGGCTGAAAAAAGAAGTTCTTTGTGTCAGTTCTTTTTTTTAACTTTTTGTTGTGACACTAAGCTACAAGCACTGATTTATTTTACATCATTTTAAAATCCAGAAGAAAGAATACCCTCCTGAAAGAATGATAAGCAATGCTTGAAAATACCTTTGCTATGCTAACTCCACATTTTCCCTGAGGGTTTTTTGATATGTTCTGCATTGACTTGTAATGATGTGGTGTGTAATTCAGTCACTACCAGTTCATGCTTAAAATAGCCATAGTTTGTGAAAGTTATTCCACATTCTATTTAACCATGACAGATACATCAACATGTGAAGCACAACCATATGCTCAGAAATCTTAAGAGGTCAAATATGTTTTTATAATCACGTGAAAATACTCTCGAGAGAGATAATTAAAATTTGAGAGCCCATGGTATGAAATGTACTTCCCTGCTGTGCTATTCAGGTTATTACCAGTACAAGAAACATACCTCGCTTGTATAACTTGGGTAGAAAGATGAACAGTTATCAGTACTATTTTTTCATCTTCTTCAGGCATTTTTAAGAGAATAGACTATTGTAGAATATAAAACTTATAAAGAAAAGGAAAACCATAAAAAACATGTATGTACTTTTATATTCTCCTGTAATATTGCATGGTGAACAGGCATTTAAATTATAAACCTTGAGTCTTGTCCCAACTATGATTCCAGAAAATCACACCCATTTATTAATAGAATAGTATACAGTAAGTGTTCTAATGTCAGATAGGTTTTTTGAATGAAATGATGGCTTTCACTAACAGATGTGAAGTTCAGCCATGAGATCTAGTTGCACTCAGTATCTCAAGTGCTTCAACTGTAGAAGAGACAAGCCAGGATCTTATGGTAAAATACTCCCATGTAGCCTCGCTATTTGATAAGAGCTGAGAAACAAGGGAACATGTAGCATATCTAATTCATTCTTCACATGCTCCATAATTCAATTTCAATCTCCCTCTTGAAAATGAATGATTGTACCACCATAGAGCTCTTTAATTGGCATAGTGTTAAAGGAATGACATAGCATGGCGGACAGCTATTCAATTTTCAATTTTTACAAAATATTACATAGCAGCTCGGTATTCTCTTCCTGTCATCTGAGAAATAATCAGTCCGACCTATCTACTCAGTGGCCTGTTGATGCTTGCCATCAAATACAGATCACACATGCACACAGAAAAAAATCATTGCCCTCTCTCTGGTCTTATTCATTTGGTCCTGTTACACACAGCTTATAACCTGAAAATTTGCAGCAGCCTGTATGCCTCTTGCTCCAGGAGTTGTGCGGCTGCTCATTTGATGTACTTAATCAGGTGCAGCCTTTGTAATGGGAAAGGAATAGGGCCAGGCTTGATTGGCCTTGATGACATCTCTGCTCCAATTGTCTAGAAAATCTCCAGCTTTAATCAATCTGCAGGATAATTCAGAACCTCTGGCTGCTGCTCCCAATGATTGGCTTTTCTCTGAAAATATCTTCAAAATGAGGTTTATTTCAGGTATGACTGCAATAAACCCGAGGAGTGTGCAGTACACAGATTACTATTTAATTTGAATTGTTGGGTCTTCTTTTGTTTACTGATTCCTGTAGAATGTAAATGTTACCAGCTGGCACAATATACTGGTATGGGATATGCATGGCCCAACACCGGAAGGCTCTGCAGTGAGTGATCAAAACCACCCAGTCCTGCCTATCTATGGGCATCCAGCTACCTAGCATCAGTGATAACAATGAGGTGTCTGTGCAGAGCCTAAATATATAACAAGATATATACCCAGAGTCATAGCCTGTGTGTCTTAGTGAAAAACATTACAAAAGAATGTACTGCCATGACACAAGATTTAGTAGAAGTTTTTCTTCAGCCTTTTCCAAATAACTTAATTATAATCACAAGCCACTTCATTAGGTATACCTGTTCAACTGCTTGTTAACACAAATATCTAATCAGCAACTTAATGCATTTAGGTATGTAGACATGATCAAGACAACCTGCTGATGTTCAAACTGAGCATCAGAATGTAGAAGAAAGGTGATTTAAGTGACTCTGAACATAGACTGATTGTTGGTGGTAGAAGGGCTGGGCTGAGTATTTTAGAAACTGCTGATCTATTGGGAGTTTCCCACGCAACCACCTCCAGGGTTGACGGAGAATGATTCAAAAATAAGCAAATATCCAGTGGGCAGCAGTTCTCAGAGAAAATGCCTAGTTGATGCCAGAGGTCCGAGGAGAATGGCCAGACTCCTTTAAGCTAATAGGAAGACAGTGGTAACTTCAATAACCACTCGTTGTAACGAGGTATAAACAAGGTATGCAGAAGAGCATACTTTGGTTGTAACCTGAGAGCACAACATGTGGAACCTTTAAGAAGCAGCAGAAGACCATACAGGGTGCCACTCCTGTCAACTAAGAACAGGAATTTGAATCTACAATTCACACAAGCTTAGAAGATTACTAAAAATGTTGAGTCTTGATTCCTGCTATGTCAGCAGTAGGGTCAGAAAACAACATGAAGGCATGGATCCATCCTGCCTTGTACCAACTGTACTGGCTGCTGTGGGCAACTGTTTAATGATATGGGGAATATCTTGGGACACTTTGGGTCCCTTAGAACCCTTAGTTTAACCATAGCTGCCTACCTGAATATGCTGACTATGTTTACAACTTTACAACTACAGTATGCTTGTCTTGTAACAGCTGTTTCCAGCAGGATAATGCGACATGTCACAAAGCTCAGATCATCTCAAGCAGTTCTTTAAAAACATGACAATGCGTCACTGTACTCAAATGCCCTCCACAGTCACCAGATCCCAATCCAATAGGGCACCTTTGGAATTTGGTGGAACAGGAGATTCTCATCATAGATGTGCAGCTGAAAAATCTGCAGCAAGTGTGTGATTTGATCATGTCAATATGGACCAGAATCTCTGAGGAATGTTTCCAGCACCCTGTTGAATCTATGTAATGAAGAATTAAGGGAGTTCTGAAGGTAAGGAGGGGTCCAACCCAGAGGCATTTCCAGGATTTTTTAAACGGGGTGGAACAGGGGAAACAAAGAACAAGGCAGGGGAGGGGCTCAGAAAATCAAAATATTATTGTTATTTTGAGTCGGATAATCGTTTTGAAAAGTGGAAAAAAAAATTAAACTTTTTGCTTCAGTAAAAGTTGGACAGAGCACAAGAGAGTGCAGGCAGGGTGGAGTGGGTGGAGACGAGTGTCAGGGGTGCTTTGTGACAGAAGGATAGCAGCAAGAATGAAAAGGGAAGGTTTACAAGACGGTAGTGAGACCTGCTATGATTTATGGTTTGGAGACGGTGGCACTGACAAAAAGACAGGAGGTAGAGCTGGAGGTGGCACAGTTGAACATGTTGAGATTTTCGCTAGGAGTGACCAGGATGGACAGGATGAGAAATGAGTACATCAGAGGGACGGCACAGGTTGAGAAGTTTGGAGACAAAGTCAGAGAGGCAAGGCTGAGACGGTTTGGACATGTTCAGAGGAGGGATAGTGGATATATTTGACAAAGGATGTTGAAGATGGAGCTGCCAGGCAGGAGGAGAAGAGGAAGACCACACAGAAGATTCATGGATGTAGTGAAGGAGGACATGCAGAGGGTTGGTGTGAGGGAAGAGGATGCAAGGGATAGGGTGAGATGGAGGCAGACGATCCGCTGTGGCGACCCCTAACGGGAGCAGCCGAAAGAAGAAGAAGAAGAAGAAGAAGAAGAAGCAGTTATAATCCTACTGAAGTAGCTTAACAGTGCAGAAAATGTATAATTAAAGTATATTCAAAATACCATAATTAAACATACTCATTATGTAGAATGTACCTTTTCAGAATCATATACATGCTATCATAATTATTGATTAATTAATGCATATATCACGTATATGTTGCTGGGTACCTCTATTATAATGCAATTTACCTGCACAAGCGTGGGTAACTGAATCTTTAAAATAAATAGTACGGAGTATAAAGTTCAAAATTTACAAAACAGAAACAGAACTCCAAGTCCCACAGTTTAGCTGTGCAGCTTTGTGTTGCATCATTTCAACTTCAAGAATGTTGAACATCGAGGTTTTACTTAGCTACACCCGCTGGGTGGGGGGGAGACACTTGGAAGCTGCAATTCCGCAAATGACCTTGGTCAGCATTTCTGTGTCTCTCTTTTGCGTTTGTCCTGAACCAATCGTATTTTAATAAATCACTGACTTAACTTGCTGTATACGCGCACTTTTACATAAGCGCACAAATCAAACACAATTCAACGTTCAGCTTACCGATGCACTGGCTGGGTGAAGGCGATTTCTCGCACATCTTTAGCAACGTGCAGCAGCTCACCTGTGAAGGCGGCAGCACCTCTCCCTCTTCCTCTTGCTCCGTTGCCGTGGTAACTCTTGGAGAGCGTCGGCTGCTTTGTAACAGATGGAGAGGAAGATGGAGGAGAGCACTGTTAGAGACGTCGACGCTGGTGTGTAAACATGAGCCTTAACCTGGCTACCCCTTCACTGCTACAAGCAGTGAAGCTGTTATCTGACAATAATATGCGTGCGTGGCTGGCTCTCTGCGTGTCTCTGTATTTGACGCTAACGTTAAGTATGCTAACCTTCTAGCTAGCAGGTGCAAAAATGTAAACACAGTCATGTCAGCAGCAAGCATGAGCTAGCTGTGATGCTGCTGGTTGCTTAGCCAGCCATATTATTAGCTGCATGCGACTTTAGATAATTGCTGGCAATGTTAAGTAACCACAGTATGACCGAACAGTGGTGCAGATGTATTGGCTGTTAGTCTCTTTTAGCTAGCTGTGGTATCAGCCTCCAGTGGGTTGCAGTGGAGCTAATTAGCTCGTTGTCGACACCTGAAGTTGCTTTTGTTTATTAAAACTGCTGTTTGTCCGATTTGCTTCTAAATAAAAGGCATCGTATGTGAGCACCTCTGTACTGAAGGGTAAACGTAAATTTGAATGTTTGGTTGTGGCAGGAGTTTCATGATGTTTATCATACACTCAGCGGTCACTTTATTAGGTATACCTTCCTAGTACCGAGTTGTGGATCCCCCTACCTCCTTCAAGTCTCCCTTAATTCTTAATATCATAGATTCAGCAAGGTGCTGGAAACCTTCCTCAGAGATTTTGGTCCATATTTTGCATAACAGCATTACGCAGTTGCTGCAGATTTGTCATCTGTACATCCATGATGCAAATCTCCCATTCCACCATATCCCAAAGGTGCTTCACTGGATTGAGATCTGGTGACTGTGGAGGCCATTTGAGTACAGTGACCTCATTGTAAAGTTCAAGAAACCATTTTGAGATGATTTCAGCTTTGTTACAGCTGTTGTCCTGCTGGAAGGAGCCATCAGAAGATGAGTACACTGTGGTCATAAAGGGATGGACATGGTCAGCAACAACACTGGCTGCCACTGGCTGTGGCATTTAAACAATGCTCAGTTGTTAGTAAGGGCCCCAAAATGTGTCATGAAAATATGGCCCACACCATTACACAAACAAAAGCACGCTAAACTGTTGATAGGTTGATGCTTTCATCTTGTTTACTACAATTAATGACCCTACATCGCCAAGGATGCTCTATTAGACTGATATCTGGTGACTGTCAAGGGCATTTGAGTACAGAAGAAGAAGAAGAAGAAATGCATTGAAAAGCCCAAGAAACCAGTTTGAGATGATTTCAGCTTTGTAACATGGTGTGTTATCCTGCTGAAAGCAGCTATCACAAGATAGGTATGCAGTGGTCATAAAGGGATGGACATGGTCAGCAACAATACTCAGGCAGGTTGTGGCATTTAAATGATGCTCATTCGGTACTAAGGGGCCAAAATATGTCAAGAAAAACTCCCCCACACCATTACACCACCAGCAGCAGCCTGTACCCTTGATACATGGCAGGATGGATCTATGCTTTCATGTAGCTTCTGCCAAATTCTGACCCTACCATTTGAATGTTACAGCAGGAATTGAGACTCATCAGTCCAGGCAGTGTTTTGCAATTTTCTATCTTTCAGTTTGGTAAGCACATGTTAATTGTAGCCTCAGTTTTCTGTTTTTAGCTGACAGAAGTGGCACCCACTGTGGTCTTCTTCTGCTTTAGTTCATCTAGGTCAAGGTTGGTGGTGTTGTGCATTTAGAAATGCTCTCCTGTATAGCTAGGCTGTAAAGACTGGTAATTTGAATTATTGCTGCTTTCACCTCAGCTTGAAGCAACTTGGCCAGTCTCCTCTAACCTCTGGTATCAACAAGGCATTTTGCTTAGAGAACTGCTGCTCCCTGGATGTCTTTTTCTTATTTCGGACAATTCCCTATAAACCCTGGAGATAGTTGTGTGGAATCACCTTTGTATCCCATCATGATGCTCGGTTTGAACTTCAGCAGGGTGTCTTGACCCTGTCTCCATGCTTAAATGCATTGAGTTGCTGCCATGTGATGGGCTGACTAGACTTTTGTGTTAACAAGCAGTTGAACAAGTTAAACCTGATGAACTGGTCTGTGAGTGTGTGTTTGTCAATTTAAACTAACCTTTGTGTGAAAAGCTTGGGATTATGAAAAATATTATGTATGTGTTTAATATACATATATATGTATGGACAAGTTTTGTGATCATATACTGTCATGTAGGAAAACACTGTCTTTTAATTAAGGTTAAAAATTTATTTTTGTTACTGTTACTACACTTTTTATTTACTACTTTCAATAAATAAAAATAGATTATACTGAGTGTGGAACTGGCTGCAAAAAGCCCAATTTATTTTACATTTTACTATTTAAAGCTAAATATTGGGTTGTTATATAAACAAACAATGATGAAAAACATAAACAGTGGAATACACAAAAATCACATATACCAATAAGAGTAAAAGTGTTCATTCATTAAAAGGTCATATGCACACCATCAACTGAAGGCAAAATCGCCCTGTGTATAAATTTTCTTTTTAAATATGTTAGCCTGATTGCAAGAAAGCTTTCCTTATTTAGTAATGTAAAGATAGAAATAAGAGCACAATAAAAGCAACACATGCTATATTAAATATTGCTATGCACAAAGAGCAAGCAAAGCTTCACATATAACAACAGCACTGTGTAAATTAAAAGTCCATATCTTTTAATCCCTCTAGAATTCATGTCGCTCCATTTTATTCTTTGGATCAACATTTTTTACAGTTTGATATTAACAAAACTCACCATGAGAAAAAAATAGCAACATTTTATTTAATATTTTTTTCATCTGAGTACCTATATGCCCCTACTTTAATATCTACAGTTGTGTTGTACTGTGTGAAAGATTTATATATTGGTAGAAGCTAAGGCTTTAGATACAGGAAATTGAAAAACAGTCTTTTAAGTTGTTTTTTTCATAACCCCTTTGTGCAGTGTTTAACTCTGCATATTGCACCTGTTCTTCAGGTCGTGAAGCTGCGGGAGAGGATGCTTTGGTAGGCAATGTGAACAAGCTGATGGTAAGCCCACCAGGATACTCAGGAGCTCCACGAAAAGGCCATTTGGTTTTTGATGCTTGCTTTGAGAGTGGTAAGTAACTCAGAATTTCAGATCTCACATCATTACAAGAACACCCTCTTGGAGGGCAAAGAAAGGCTTTCTTCTGCTGACTCACAGCTGGTTTTAGCAGGTTTCTTTAGCCACAGTGTTGGATGGTTGTTAAATGAGATATTCTAATGACTAGCCTCTCGGTATGTTCAGACAGTTCTTCATATCATACAAGCGTAGTGAACAAATCAAAACAATACCCTTCTTCTTTGCATCAACTGGTTGTCGCTACTGCTCCAGAAAGCTGATTGCAGTGACCTTAAAACTTTAAAAAGCTACATGCTGTCTGTAAATTGCTTTTGTGGGGTGATCTTAATTTTTTTCAGTTAAAACTTGACAGGCCAGTATGCAGTGTTAGCCACCATATTGTAACAGTGTGTTTTCCCTGGCTTTGTACCATCACATGGCTGAAACCTAGGAAATTGTAAGCAATAATAAAAAACCCAGATAGACAAAGTGGTTACCTATGACATCCATAATTGTTTATGTTTTTATGTTGTTCCTTATTTAGTGATAAGTGGCCTAAACTGTGGTTGTGGTCAATGCGCATATCTAGCCTGGCAGCATTTGCTGCTTATTTGATTGTGCTTGCAGTTTTTTCACAAAACTTGTTTTTTTTTTTTTTTACTCTAGAAAAAATGCTTACCTTCACATTATGTGGAAGCTCCCCACTGCGTCTGTCTGCTGTGTGTGTCAGCCAGATCATAAGTGACATCTCTGATTACTGCATCTGCATCTTGTGTATTATCTTTCATTTTGTTGAGGAAAAAAAGACTTTGTCAGATTTTTTTCTGAAACTTTTTGTTCATACACATGGACCTTACAGTTTAGATGTCTTTTTTATTGCAATAGCTGGTGAAACACTGGTGCAATTGCTCTTTTCACAGTAAACTGGGCAACACTGATTTTTTTTCTGTCTTGTTTTTCCTTATCTAGCAATTGAGAATTGATTTGATATACATGTCTTTCTGCAATTAATTTACGAGACTGTGATATTTGCTTGTCCAAGCACTAATTAGGAACACTTAAAGAATTTCTAAAAAGCCATAATAACTACAGACTTATTTTGATAACAATAGGGAGTGTTACCTTAACTTTGGGGCAGAACAGTGACATTTTTTGTTTGTAATGAGGCTGCATTAAAATGCTAGTACAGCAACAAAGCTTTAGATACAAAGAATGCATTTTCATACTTTGCTGGTGTTTTCCTGTCCATGCAGTGCTTCGCTTTTTCCACATTTTGTTGTGTTACAGCCTTATTCCAAAATGGATTAAATTTATTCTTTCACTCAAAATTCAACACACAACACCCCATGACAATGTGATTTTTTTTTAAATGTTTGCAAATGTATTAAAAATGAAAAATCAAAAAATCACATGTAAGTAAGTATTCCCAGCCTTTGCCATGAAGCTCAAAATCGAGCTCAGGCGCATCCTGTTTCCACTGATCAATCTTGAGATGTTTCTAAAGCTTAATTGGAGTCCACCTGTGGTGAATTTAGTTGATTGGACATGATTTGGAAGGGCACACACCTGTCTATATAAGGTCCCACAGGCACAAATGTGAGGACGGGTACAGAAAAATTTCTGCTGCTTTGAAGGTCTCAATGAGCACTGTGACCTCCATCATCTTTAAATGGAACAAGTTTGGAACCACCAGGACTCTTCCTAGAGCTGGCCGGCCATTTAAACTGAGCAATAGGGGGAGAACAACCTTGGTCAGTAAGGTGACCAAGGACCCGATGGTCACTCTGTCGGCGCTCCAGCATTCCTCTGTGGTGAGAGGAGAACCTTCCAGAAGGACAACCGTCTCTGCAGCAATCCACTAATCAGACCTATATGGGAGAGTGGCCAGACGGATGCCACTCCTTAGTAAAAGGCACATGGCAGTCCGCCTGGAGTTTGCCTTAAAGCACCTGAAGGACTCTCAGAGCATGAGAAATAAAATTTTCTGGTCTGATGAGACAAAGATTGAACTCTATGGTGTGAATGCCAGGCATCATGTTTGAAAGAAACCAGGCACCGCTCATCACCTGGCCAATACCATCCCTACAGTGAAGCATGGTGGTGGCAGCATCATGCTGTGGGGATGTTTTTCAGCAACTGGAACTGGGAGACTAGTTAGGATAGAGGGAAAGATGAATGAAGCAATGTACAGAGACATCCTGGATGAAAACTTGCTCCAGAGCGCTCTTGACCACAGACTGGGGCGACGGTTCATCCTTCAGCAGGACAATGACCCCAAGCATACAGCCAAGATAACAAAGGAGTGGCTTCAGGCCAACTCTGTGAATGCCCTTGAGTGGCCCAGCCAGAGCCCGGACTTGAATCCGATTGAACATGTCTGGAGAGATCTGAAAATGACTGTGCACTGATGCTGCCCAGCCAACCTGATGGAGCTTAAGAGGTTCTGCAAAGAGGAATGGGCGAAACTGCCCAAAGATAGGTTTACCAAGCTTGTGGCATATTCAGGAAGATGAGGCTGTAATTGCTGCCACAGGTGCATCAGCAAAGGCTGTGAATACTTACATACATGTGATTTATTGATTTTTCATTTTTAATAAATTTGCAAACATTTCAAAAAACTTTTTTCACATTGTCATTATTGGGGTGTTGTGTGTTAAATTTTGAAGGAAAGAATGAATTTAATCCATTTTTGAATAAGTCTAACACAACAAAATGTGGAAAAAGTGAAGCACTGTGAATACTTTCCAGATGCACTGTACATACATTAAAATGTATTTATCTGCATTTTCATTAAATTTGTTAAAGTGAGCTCTTACAATTGAACATTGACTATGGAAAGAGAGAGCAATTTAATGGCATGTTGTGGTGGATAAATGCATGGGGAGTGAAAAGAGGTGGGTGGAGAAGAAATGTTCAGTGCTTTGTGGGAAGTCACCCAGCAGCCTAAGCCTGCATAACTAAGGAATTGTTCAGGGTCAGCTGATTTAGCCCTAACTTTAAGCCTTATCAGAAAGGAAATTTTTAGGCCTAATCTTAAAAGTGGACAGGGTGCCTGTCTCCCAAATAAAACCTGGGAGCTGGTTCCACAGGAGAAGGGCCTGATAGGGTCTTTACTTTACAGTGTAAATCACCTTGAGGTGAATTTTTTGTGAATTGGCGCCATATAAATACATTTGAATTGAATTGTTGAATTGCTGAAAGTTCTGCCTCCCATTCTACTTTAGAAAGTCTAGGAACCACAAATAAGCCTGTAATCTGAGAATGAAGAGCTCTGTTGAGGAAAATATCATACTTTGAGGTCTCTAAGTTAGGATGGGCCCTGATTATTCAAGACTCTATGTAATGAAAAGGATTTTAAATTCAGTTCTAGATTTAACAGGAAGCCCATTAAGAGAAGCCATTATTGGAGAAATATGATCTCTCTATCTAGTCCCTGTCAGTACTCTTGTGGTAGCATTTCGGATTAACTGAAGGCTTTTCAGGGATATATGACTGCTTTAGTTTTTTGAAAACCTAAAATTATTACTAGTTATCATTACTAGAGGGCAGTGGACTTTTTAACCAGATTGTTTAAGACAAGCTTGGAGAATGAGAGAATGCCTGAGGAATGGAGAAGAAGTGCACTGATACCGATCTTCAAGAATAAGAGTGATGTGCAGAGCTGCAGTAACTACAGAGGAATCAAGCTGATGAGCCATACTATGAAGATGTGGGAAAGGGTCGTTGAAGCTAGGTTAAGAAGAGAGGTGACCATCAGTAAGCAGCAGCATGGCTTTATGCTAAGAAAGAGTACAACAAATGCAATGTTTGCTTTGAAAGTGTTGGTTGAGAAGTATAGAGAAGGTCAGAGGGAGTTGC
The DNA here is from genome assembly GCA_015106775.1 of Etroplus canarensis. Taxonomy (NCBI): domain Eukaryota; kingdom Metazoa; phylum Chordata; class Actinopteri; order Cichliformes; family Cichlidae; genus Etroplus; species Etroplus canarensis. The sequence continues at coordinate 10 of VUQH01089546.1, read as the reverse complement.
ACTGTGTCTG
>VUQH01089545.1:0-14737 GCA_015106775.1 Etroplus canarensis | reverse complement strand
CTAGATATCTTCATACCTCCACAGGTATGTCATCTGGACCAACTGCCTTTCCACTCTTCATCCTTTTCATTGCTGCCCTCACTTCCTCCTTATTAATACTCGGCACTTCCTGCTTCACCGTCTTCCCTCCCTCTGCCCTCCTCTCTCATTTCCTCATTCATCAGCTTCTCAAAGTACCTCTTCCATCTTCACAACACACTTCATTTGTTAAAACATCTCCATCTCTATCCTTAATCGTCCTAATCTGCTGCACATCCTTTCCAGCTCGGTCTCTCTGTCTCGCCAATCGAGATACCAGATACTTACTCCGGACTTATTGACATTACTTTGGCCTCCAGTGACACTGTGAGGAATCTTGAAATCATTTTTGAATAGGATATGTTCTTTAATGCTCACATTAAACAAATATGTAGGACTGCCTTTTATCATCTTCGCAATATCACCAAAATTAGAAACATCCTCTCTGAGTGATGCTGAAAAACTAGTTCATGCATTTATTACTTCTAGGCTTGATTATTGTAATTCACTGCTATCTGGCTGTTCTAAAAGCTCCCTAAAAGCCTTCAGTTGATCCAAAATGCTGCAGTGAGGGAGGGGGCACAACTCACTGCAGGTGACCAGCTTAAGCCGTGACTTATGAAGGGTGTTGTGGATCTGCATGGATCTGGGGAGCTTCAGCCGTACAGTCACTGGGTTGTCGAGGGATTCCACCTCGAAGGGTCCGATATACCCAGGGGATAACTTTTGAGATGATGCTTTTAAAGGAATGTGCTGAGTGGAGAGCCAATCCTTGTCTTCGGGAGCGTAGAAGGGAGTAGGTCTTCGGTGGCTTCGTTGCTTTTATTCTGGGCCGAGGTCCTGGGCAGAGCCTGCCTAGCGACCCTCCAGACAACATTCTGTGGCAACACTGGAGGTGATGCTGGATCAATGGAACAGCCAACTCAGCCTCCTGCGCAGGGAATAATGGAGGTTGGTAGCCGAGAGAGGCTTCGAACAGCAATAGCCCAGTGGCAGAGGAGGTCACGTTGTGCGCGTACTCCGCCCAGGGGAGGTGTTCACTCCAGGTGGAGGGATTAGTTGAAGCCACACAATGCAGGGCCGCCCCAAGCTCCTGATTGGCCCGCTCGGACCGTTCATTTGTCTGGGGGTGATAACCAGAGGAGAGTCTGACAGTTGTCCCCAGGGCAGAACAAAAGGCCTTCCCTACCTGAGAAGTGAACTGCGGTCCCTGGTCCGACATGATATCCAGAGGAATTCCTTGCAGGCGGAAGACGTGCTGAACAAGGATGGTGGCTCAATTATGGTAAGTACAGTGGTATTACCGTGGAATGAAGTTAGGCCGGTCATAAAGTCCAGGGCAATGTGGGACCAGGGTCGACCGGGGACAGGCAGAGGTTGGAGCAGTCCACTGGGGGTGATGTGAGAGGCCTTACTCCGAGCAGGCTGAGACGCAGGACTGGGCATCTTTCTCCAAGGTCGGCCACCAAAACGTCCTTTGCAGGAAGGTGAGCATGCGTCGGACCCCCAGGATGGCAGGTGAACTTGGCTGTGTGGACCCAGTGGAGCACCTTTGCCCATGCAGCTAGAGGTGCATACCATCTCCTTGGTGGCCCCCGGGTTCCAGGTCCGAGGCGGCAGCTTTGCTGATGGCTGACTCGCTCTCCCAGGTGAGAATTCCGACTACGCAGGAGGCGGGCAGGATGGGCTCATGACCTTCGGAGGAGTCGGAAACAAAAAACTGGTGGGAGAATGCATCAGGCTTCATATTACGAGACTGAGGACGGTAAATTAAGGTAAAGCTGAACCTACGCAAGAATAGCGCCCAACGAGCCTGACAAGAGTTGAGTGGCTTGGCGGACTGATTCTTGTGATACCAGGAAAGGCAATTGGGCTCCCTCCAGCCAGTGCCTCCATTCTTCCAGGGCAAGTTTAATAGCCAGCAGCTCATGGTTCCCCACATCATAATTCCACTCGGCAGGGGTGAGGCGACAAGAAAAGAAGACACAGGAATGCATTCTGCTGTCGAACACTTGAGAAAGGACTGCGTCCATGCCTGAATCCGACACTTGCACCTCCATGATGAACTGGCGGTCTGGATCCAGTTGTTTGAGGATGGGAGCAGTCAAGAACTTTTCCTTCACAGTGGCAAAGGCTCACTCAGCCTCGGAACTCCACACGAAGGGGACCTCAACAAGAGGTGAGATGAGTTAGTGGTGCAACAGATGCACTGTAGTTTCCAAAAACCTTCTGTAAGAGTTTGCAAACCCGAGAAAGCGCTGCAACTGTTTGCGGTTGACGGGTATGGGTCAATCTACCACTGCCCGGGCTTTCTCTGGGTCTGCCTTAAGCTTGCCCTTCTCAAAGATGAAACCAAGGAAACTGACTGTCTCAACATGAAACTCACATGACTACCCCTCCCTGAGCCTCATACTGTCGGAGGTCTCTTCGTGTTAAAAGGGAGTTCTTCCTTCCCAAGCTCGCCGATTGCTGCTCACAAGGGATGGTCTGATTGTTGGGGTTTTCTCTTTAATACTGTAGGGTCTTTACCTTACAGTGTGAAGTACTTTGAGGTGACTTTTGCTGTGAATTGGCACTTTATAAAAAAAACTGAATTGAATTGAGCATGGCTGTGCTGTGAGGTGAACAGAGTACAGTAGAGGCACTCTGGTTGCTCCCACACAGCCTCTGACCCACCACACCTTAAGCACTTGTGGGTATGTACTGTGTAAATTTACAATCTGTAAAGACACAGCTCTTACACAGCCATTACGTTCATGTACTCAATACTGCTGATAATGCAGGCCAGGTTAATATGAACAAAATCACTTTCAGTGGATATCCTCTGGCTCTATATGCAGGCAGACACACATACCATCAGCAGAACTCAAACGATCACTGTATGTTCTCTGGTTCAAGCTCCTCATCATGTGCTGTCATCTCAGTCTGCTTTATGACTCACAGTTACTGTGACCTCTAGCGGTCATATAAGGCTATAAGTTGGAGTAATGTTACAGATCTCTGTGGCTCAGCCAAACCTTTACTGTAGACTGACTCCCATAAAGGCTCCCTGGTTATTTTACAGCAGCTGGGGAGATGAAAGGGTTAATGGGTATGATCATAATCAGGTTTTCCTCATTATATCTCAGATCTAACAGGGTGCCCTGATCAGGTGGGGCAGTGAACTTTGTATTTTAACTCCATCAAAGGAGTAGCGCAAAGCTGATGCGCGTCCACGCTCCGATGCGCGTCCACGCTCCGATGCGCCACCCCGCCGGTAGGTGGGACTGGAAGCTCAGAGGATGGAGAGAGTTTCTCCTGCTGGTAGAGGGAGGGTGTGAGAAAAGGACGTAGGGAAGAGGAGACAGAATCTGAGACGTGTCAAACACATTCAGAATATTCTGCATTTTGCTTCTTATTTCCACCCAAACGTTGCTGTTTTAATGAGCAGGGAGGGGGGCGTGACTGGCATCATTTAAACCTGTGACACCCCCACAAACACATGTATGAACAGGAGGGTAGATGAAGATGTAACATCTGGACTCCACTGAGCGAAATAAGGAGAGCCTTTCCTCCTGCAGCAGCAGCAGCGCCGGGAGAGGGTCTCAGTGTTGTCCTGGTTGTTGAGTTCCAGAGGTGCGCAAAGATCTGAGGCAGCGCGTCGTGACAGGATGGATTTATTCGGTGTGCGTCGCCCTCTCAGGACTTGGAGCTCCTGGAAGCTATTGGTTCTTCTCTGCGTTTTCTTCCAAAGCTACCTGAGCTCTTTGTTGGACTGTCCGCCGACCTGCAGCTGCTCTCCCACCGAAATCTTCTGCAATAAGTCCGACAACAGCAAATTCTTCCCGCTGCTGTCCTTCCAGGGCACCGGGAACGGCACCGGGAGCATCGAGGACCTTCAGAACATCACCTCCATGTGAGTGCTGCTTCTGTACGTCAAAGCTCTGTCTGATGGTCTGTCTCCGGTTTGATTAATAGGATTATGTAAAACTGCGGTTACATTTCTGAGCCTGTAAAACAATGTTATTTGTAGGTTAAAGCCACAGACTGATGATTCCTCAAAGGTTCCTCGGCTGAGAAGCCAGAAGGTTCCTGGTTAAAACAGGTGTTTATCCGGTTCTATTAATAAATCTGCTGATCACAGTGCTGTGCGGAGAGTGTGTAATTATAAGCATATTTTGTATCTAAAATAATAAATACATTTTACGGTATGACGGCAGTTTCTTCTTCTCTGATTTAGTCCAGTCTGAGGTTCCATCTCCTTCAGTATAACAGCAGATTGGCCTGACAGTCTGAGGGCTTTTCCTCATTGTGTTTCTTGTTCCTTGTAAATGTCCTCATAATATTTGAGCAGATCTGAAAAGATTAGTAGCGGCCAAACATTTAATGGCATATAATTTGAGGATTAGGATTTCACACTGTAGCTGTGATCATCAGTAAACAGCAGACTAAACTGAGAAATTTTGCTTTCAACATTTGATTTGTTCAGTTTAAAAACACTCAAGATGCAAAATTATGAAGGGAATGTAAAAGATTCTTTAGCAAATACTGTATGAATGTGGTTCATCTAACATGAGGGGGGTTGTCTACGTTTAGTCAGGTCTTAATTAGATTTTATTAGAATGGCAATCACAGAATGTACACTTTTCAAAATCTGCAGCATGTGAATTTACCATATGGAATCTGAAAAACACAATATTTGGGCTTTAAAATTGCCTAAATCTCATCATGTTGATAAGCAGGACAGCTTCACCTTTAGTTCCTCTTCCTGCAGGACTTTCCTGAATACCTTCAGTTTTGAACACTGATGGCAGGGAACAGCTCAGCCTGAAAGCCGATAAGCCCAGATAGTCCCACATAGCTTTATTACTGCATTATAAGGGCAGTCAGTTCATTTAAGGACAAATTTAAGTCTAAAAGCCAGTTTGTCTGGAATGAGGAACCAGCCAGTTCAAAAAATATCCATGAAAGACTAATATTATCTGGGTGGATACTGAAGACAGACCCCATTCATTTTCATCTTCCATTTTCTCTGTGAGACTGCCTGAGAACCACAGACAGCAAAGCTGCTCTCAACAAATCCTCCTTCCTTTGACTGAGAGCATCGCAAACATCACAATTTATCAGAAGGTTTCAACTGTGTTAGTAGGTGGTGAGGAAACATTTTATGGGGCGGCAATGGCTCTGAAACAGGACGGTGGCTCTGAAACAGGGCGTTGGCCGCAACTTGGGAGGTAGTGCAGCTCTTCTACTATCAGAAAGTCAGTGCTTCAATCCCCGTCATTTCCAGTCCAAATGTTGAAACGCTGAACCCCAGTATGCCCTCGTTCTTCTATCGGAGTGTGAGTGTGTACATGATACAAAGTCCTTAAAGACACAGAATAAAGTGCTGTATGAATGTGTGTATAAATGCATGAATGAGGCTTGTAGTGAAAATGGGTTTGCTTGCTCAATGTGAGTAAAAGAGTGTGTATAAGTAGACTGCTGTACCACCAAACACTCCTCTTGAATGTTGCTTGTGTCACAGCTACACTAAGTACCAGTGAATATCAGCATACTGTACATTTCCTTACTTTGAAGCCAGTGACCTGGCTCAGGAGGTAGAGCATTCACTAACTGAAAGGGTGGGGGTTCAAACCCAGCTCATTCACCTACATGTTACGGTGTCCTCAGGTGACATACAAAACCCCACAAAGCACTCTGCAAGGATTGTGTGCACTGTGGGTGGTGGTGGGATGGGGGTAAATGTGGCTTGCAGTGCCAAGTGATTTCATGGGTGGCCAAAGAAATGCTGGTTATGTTTTTTTTCTTACATGAGAACTACAGATTGGTTTTAGCAGAAGAAAAAAATGACAAACTGTAAATGTGTTATATTCCTCCAGACTTCAGAGTCACTTTAGACTGAACATAGGTCAGGCTGAATGAACGTCCTCCTCTGGGAGTGGCACTGAGACCACTTTGATCAGAAGATCCAAAATCATTACCGCCTCTGGTCTCCTCAAGTTGGATCTGCTACAACGCAGTTTACATTAGTAGTAGTTTCAAGTGCTACGCTATTAACCCTAAAGCCTAATCACATTTAATCTAAAAGTGCACTCTAACATTAAGCAAACATGAGGCTTCAGTGATCTGATTACTCACATACAGGGAGGGTCTTCCTCTCTTGATGTGCTCAGGATTATTTTGGACTTTATGTGGCCCTGATCCTACTGACCACTAAGTGATTTTACACTACAAGCCACATTCACCCATTCACACACACACTCATACAACTGTCTTCTTCATCTTTAACACACATTCCAATGGAAGAATTTCATTATAATGCTCAAGCACACCTTAACATGCAGAACGGCTGAGCTGGAATTTGAACTGGCAACCTTACCTCACTTCATTATTGATCTGTTTTGCTGAAGAAATTTTTCTGAGAAAAAGAAGCTGCTCACAGAGATTTCTGCGTCCTCCGTCCACTGTGAGAGCTACACTCTGATACTAATGTCTGTGTTTTATTCTAAAGTTCAGGTTTCATATCAGGAATGTTATTTAGTTTATTGGCAGCTCATATTTGTTCTAAACAGATTGTTTAGTGTATAAAGTGACCCTGCTGCTATAATCATGACTCCAGCTGCTAACTGTAGTTATATTTGATTGAATCCCTTTTTATTAATTGTAAAAACATTTATAGTGAAAGAACCAAAAGGAGGATCAATATCACTGAAGGTCATTCCTGCCCACAGAAATAGCCCTACACAATAACTCTTCAATAATTAATGACTAATGTTGATTTGGTGATTTTTTTTAAAAAAATTTTGCTGCCTGTTCGGTTCATGGGGGCAGCAGCCTGAGCAGCCATCACCTCCAGCTTTTCTAGGGGAACACCGAGATGTTCTCAAGCCAGCCAAGAGATCTCCAGTCTGTCCTGGGTCTGCTCCCGGGTCTCTTACCAGTTGGACTTGTCCAAAATGCCTCAACTAGGAGGCATCCTGATGAGATGCTGAACCACCTCAGCTGGCTCCTGTTGATAAGGAGGAGTCATAGCTTGACTTGCAGTCCTTCCTGCATGACCAGGTGCCTTACCAGTGACTTCTGCTTCCATCCATGAGGTCTGTGTGGACATAATGGAGGACTACAAATACCTCGATGTTCACTTTGACAATAAACTGGACTCCATTAAACACATAGAAGACATTTACAAGAAGGACCAGAGCATCTCTATTTTCTGAGATGACTAGGTCCTTCAGTATCTGCTGGACGATGTTCAGGATGTTTTATGAGTCTGTGGTAGCCAGTGCCATCCTCTATGCTGTAGTGTGCTGGGGCAGCAGACTGAGAGTAGTGGACACCAACAGACTCAACAAACTGATCTGCAAGGACAGTATTGTTGTGGGTATGGAGCTGGACTCTCTGACAGTGGTGCCAGAGAGGAGGAAGCTGTCCAAGTTAAGGACAATATTGGACAATCCTTCACAGCCTCTCAATGACGTGCTGGACAGACACAGGAGCACGTTCAGCAGCAGAGTCATTCCACCACGATGCTCCAGAGAATGTCTCAGGAAATCATTCCTACCTGTGACATCACACTCTGTGACTCCTCCCTTCATCACCTGGACTGAAATCAGTAGCTTTTCCTTTATGCTCGGCTCTTTACCACAACAGACTGGATCCAAATGCTGCATTAGTCTGTCTGTCTCTTGGTCCACTCTTCCCTTACTCGTGCACACAAGCTGCTTAAAGTTATCCCCGACCCACAGTGGACATCCTTTTCTGGGTGGGAACCATGGTTGCAGAGACTTGGTGGATCTTTGCTATATACTGTTGCATACATCAGCTCTCGGGCAGAGTGAGGGTGCGTGAAGAGTAAGACAGTCTGGGTTAAGATGCTGGTGATGTGTCGCTGAGTTTTAGTTGCCTGTTTCTTTCGCTGGGCTCATCAACACTTAACTGGAGAGAGAACAGAAAAATGCAGGACTGGTATTAGAGGCAAACACAATAAAGTCAGATGTTCTTCTAGAAGACAAAATAAGTACAGTAAATGGCAAGATGAAGCCTAGATTTTTCCCTTCTGAAAATGTCCCCAGAGCTTGTCCTGAGCATGTCCTGTGCTGCTCATTTCACTGATGGAATTAACAGTAATTTTTAATAGTCTTTTACACTGTAAGTTTAAATTAGTGATTGAATATATAGAAATTTATTTCTGTTTAAATTTGAATGTAGATTTTTGTTTATTTGAAAATTGCTACTTTATTTTAAAGCTAGATATATATACATGAAAGATACACGGCAAATCTTTCCTTATCTTTTGTTTTCAATGCATTTTGTTGAGAAGCTGACTGATAAACCAAAGTTCCATTTTAACATCATTAATCATTTGCTGTGAATAAACCAACACACTGACTCTTCAAAGTGCCTTATTAAACTGTCATTTTGACATTAAATACATGACTGTCTTCCTTATGTATCTAGCAAAGCTGTTTTTCAAACACATTATGGCACAACATCAATAACTGATCAATATTGTGCTTTCATTAATATTAAAATCCTGTCATTTATGACAGTGAAAACAAGGTCAGTAACTTCTTCAGTAATGGCATTAATGCAGTCTGAGAATGAAAGTGAAATACTGGATTACAAAGAGCAAACCAGCAGTTTGCCACTGGAACAAACACACAGTCACTGCTAAACTACTGTCCTGTGTGTGTCCGTAGATTTTTTTTTTTTTTTTTTTTTTGGGGGGGGGTCAAAAACATTGAAAGAGTTCCAAGCGGTGCTGCGACTTTACCGACTTTACTGTTCATAATAGAGTACAGCAACAATCCGCTGTAAAGTGAAGGATAAGATTCCCGTTATAGATGATCTTACTGCTTAGATGTGTGATGGAGAAAGCTCAAAACAGCGCCTCCTGCTGGTCGTAGAAACTCTGTTCTTTGGATCAACTTGTAAATGGTAAATGGACTGGTGTTCATATAACACTTTTCTACTCTAACGGAGCACTCAAAGCTTTTTACTACAAGCCACATTCACTCATTCACACACACATTCATACAGCACTTTATGCTATGTCTTTAAGCACATTTAACTATCACCCACCCATTCACACACTGATGGATGCATCGAGAGCAATTTGGGGTTCAGTGTCTTGCCCAAGGACACTTTGGCATGTAGACTAGAGAAGCCAGGGATCGAACCGCCAACCTGAAAGATGACCCACCCATAACTGCTTGTGTTTGCACTCAGAAAAATAGTTGAATGTGAAAATCGAGCAGTAAATAGGATACAAAAGTCTCTGTAAAGGATTTCCTGTTGAAAGCAGGTCTCTCCATTTGGCAGCAATGCATATATATGTCTGTGTGTGTGTGTGTTTGTGTGTGCGTGCGCAATTAATGTTATAATTATATGATAAACTGTAATGAAGTCCATATTTTGTAGTATGAATTATAAAGATCTTTATGAATTAGAATTAGAATACTTTACTAATCCCAGGAGGAAAATGCATGACTCGCTGTTCCCTTTACTCCTTGTTTCTATTCTAATTATTAAAGTTAATTGATGACCTTTTAAGATGCCCATCATTTTGGCCCTCCAAGCTGACTTTGCCTTTTTTTCTTGCTTTATTATGTCAGGGCTGAATCTCTGTAGGAACTACAGTATTTTTAAATTTTAGTTTCTCTCACTACCACATTATAAATCAGTCACTCTTAAAAGGCCTTTTCCTTGTGATTACTGCTGAGAAAGTTGATAGTTATGAAGCTGCACTCATGTTAAATTTTTTACAAATGTGGAAATATAACCAGTTCACATCTAAATATTGTAAAGGAAAATTTCACAGTCGCTTCTTTAAAGAAAAAATGGTCCTAGCAAGCAGATGGTCAGTAGAAAACATGAAATCAGTAAAGACAAATAAGACCTACAAGGGCCAGTGAGGATCAGAAAGGAGGGTTGTGTGGAAGTGAAGCAGTATAGGAGGAGTTGTGGTGCAGGTGACAGAGAGGTACAGTAAGGCCTTTAATCGGATTTTAAACTTAAACACTGATTTAAATAAAAAATCCCCTAAATGGATTAAATGTTGTGCTATTGAACAGAACACAGTGGTTATTATGTTTTTAGAGAAGTGGAACATACATGGTTCTTCATAATGCACATGCCCAGTTGCCAGTTATCCAGGCAGAAATAACTGAACAAATGGAGGCTGCAGTTAGTGAGCACATAACGTTCAGAATGATGTTTTTTTAAAGGACTTTACTTTTAGACAAATTTGCAATCATAAAGCTAAAGAACGTACAATTGCTGGCAATGATGTACAGTTTATTTATTGCCTTTGACGTGGTATTTAGTCATGTCCTAATGCATCACATGACATTTGTCCCCTGTTTATGTCAGTAGTTTCTTGTGGAAATGCAGTAATTTGGTCACTATTACCTTTGGAATCATATGATAATAGCCAGCAGCAGAGTATTGCTGAGGTTCACCACTGAACAGCTCCTGCTGAATGCAGACTAACTGCAGAGGATTCCTGGCTGTGGAGATGTTACCATGGCTACTTTGGCTTCAGGCCTTGTATTTTCATCCTTACACTAAATCCTGATTGTAATACTGTTTTCTTCTAAGAAGAGAAGTCAAGTGGATTTTTTATTTGGACCACATTCGATTTTTGCCCCATAAATTGAATTTTAAGCCAGACCTCAGCAGAACATCAGAACCAGAATCAGAATCCTTGTTGGACTGTATAAAGATACTATCAGCTGCTCCCCTTTTTCCCCAAAGGGGTCGCCACAGTAGATGAATCATTTTGCTTTGGATACACAGCCATCCCATTTATCTGGGCTTAGACTGGCACTAAGAGTACACTGGCTGGTGACCTCTAAGACTGGGCTTGCATCTCATGATGTGTTTTTCACATGTGCAGCAATTATGCAAGATGCTGTATATAAACATGTGAAAATGCTGGAAAAGAAGTCAAGTAAATCAGTTTGACTTATTTTGAGACACATGTTCACCTCACTGGGTGTATTATGAATCATCAGACTTTATATGAATAATACTGTGTTTTCATGTTATGAGTTATTAACTCTGTAAGTACAATGTTATTGTGGTTAATGCGGCCAAATGCCATACCTGCACTATGGCCTTTAACTTTTCCATACAACAGTTAAACTGCTTACTATTCATACCTTTGTTGCCCCTTCAAAGTCAGTTTTTAGACTTTGTTGGAGGAGCAGTGTGTCCCTCATAATTCAGGGACATACAGGACATGCACTGAGCATGTAATGAATATCTGATTCTGCTGGGCTTTTTAAAACCGCATATTGATTGTTTTTGTCATTAAATCATCAAACAAGAAGTAAAAATGGACAAAAAATCTATAATAAAGTGCTCTTTTCCATTTCACACAGTCACGCAGTCATTATCCCCCAAAACAAAACCAATCACAATGCTATTAGCATTTTGCCATTAACAATATGTTCAACAAGTTTTTTTTCATTTATTAAAAAATATAAATTATAAAATAAAAAAGATAATGATGTTTGCAAGCTAATGATTCTGTTTCCTCATTTTGTTTTAAAACTGTTAAATTAACAACAGAATTTAAGCAGAAATTAATCTAAAAGAGCATTTTGAAATGTAAATTTTGTTAATCTGTTCACTGCCTGTTGCACACTTTCTCAAAGTTTATTTCTTCCTTTTAACATCTACACTTTTTAATTTTAGCAGCTTTAATTTAAAGACAAATCCCCTTTTTATTTATAGGGGTAATTTGACATTTTGGGAAATGCGTTTATCTGCTTTCTTGTAGAGATTCAGATGCTACTCTCTGAGCTACTCTCTGAAGCTACCACTTGCACCAAAAAATGTCAAACCACAGTCCCCTCTAGAAATCTTGGAACAGCAAGGCCAATTCATCTGTTTTTGTTGTGCACTGAAAACATTTGTGTGTGAGCTCAGAAGATGAATATGAGAAGATCTTATTAGTTCTGAATGCAGACTAAAGCCAATGCACTGTCACATCACAGAAATAAAAACCACCTGCTCAGAATACATTTTATTTCTCTGACACTAAAAAGGCACACAAAGGTGTAAAAACTGAAACCCAATCAATTTTAGGGATGTTATATGAAAGAGCTTCTCTGATTTACGTTTTGATTTCAGGCTCATCCCTTAGCGAAGTTTCTCCTGTGGAATCAGTTTTTAGTTTTCATTTTATTCTGAGGGCTTAGAATTCTTCTTCTTCTTCTTCTTCTTCTTCTTCTTCTTCTTCGTCTAGCTGCTATGGGTCGCCATAGCAGATTATCTGCCTCCATCTCACCCTATCCCTACATCCTCTTCCCTCACACCAACTCTCTGCATGTCCTCCTTCACTACATCCATGAATCTTCTCTGTGGTCTTCATCTTCTCCTCCTGCCTGGCAGCTCCATCTTCAACATCCTTTGTCCAATATTTCCACTATCCCTCCTCTGAACATGTCCAATCATCTCAGCCTGAGATGTCCGTCTGATGGACTCATTTCTAATCCTGGCCATGCTGGTCACCCCAGGGAAAATCTCAACATCTTCAGCTCTGCTACCTCCAGCTCCACTACTTGTCTTTTTGTCAGTGCCGCCGTCTCCAAACCATACATCATAGCAGGTCTCACTGTCATCTTGTAACCCTTCCCTTTCACTCCTGCTGCTATCCTTCTGTCACAGAGCACCCCTGACACTCGTCTCCACCCACTCCACCCTGCCTGCACTCTCTTCTTCACCTCTCCTGTGCTCTGTCCATTGCTTTGGATGGTTGATCCCAGATATTTAAATGCATCCACCTTCACTACCCCTACTCCTTGCATCTTCACCGTTCCACCTGCATACCTACACCTCTCCAGGCTCTCTTCCACCTCCTCCCTACTCTCACTACAGATCACAATGTTATCATCATCATCATCATAGTCCACGGAGACTTCTGCCTGACCTCACCTGTTATACTCTCCATCACCATTGCAAACAAGAGGGGGTTCAGTGCTGATCCCTGATGTAACCCCACCTCCATCTTCAGACATCTTCTCAACATGCTCTCTTCACTCATTAGCATATTTCTATCTCTATCCTTAATCACCCTAATCTGCTGCACATCCTTTCTAGCTCTGTCTCACCAGTTGATACAAGTCCTTCTCTCCTTCGTTGGTGTCCAGCCTCTCAGACAACTTTGCTGTACTTCCTCATTCCACCACCAAGTTTTTGTGTCTTCTTTCCTCTGTTCAGAGGACACAGCAAATACCTTCTTGGTTGTTTCCCTCACCACCTCAGCTGCATTATCCCCCAGTCTTGTAGGTCACACTATGTTCCTCCCCCTTTTTGAAATATGTGTTCACCACAGCTATTTCCAGCTATTTGATTTGGCAAAGATTTTACGCTGGATGCCCCTCCTGATGCAAGCCTCCCCATTTACCCATGTTTTGGACTAGCACTAGGGGTACACTGATTTGTGGGCTCCTGTGGCTGGGTTTCTGAGGGCTCAGGAAGGAGGCACTGTTATTTTTCTCTCAGTTTTTTTCCAATGACCCTAAAAGATTCATTGTCTACTCGAAAGAGGGCAGAGTGAGGCTTTGGCACAACAACATCAGCTCAGATAAAAAGTCATGGAGCAAGACTACGCAGCTTCCGGCAGAGCCTGAGCAGGAAAACTCATCATTTCATTTGGACAGGGGTGTATTCCCAGGATTCCCTGCTTTGTCAGTCCTATAGGAGCTGTCTTGTGGGAATGCACGTGTCCACCTGCAGCCTTTGCCAGTCAATAAAACTACCTCGCATAAGATGGATAGAAATTAGACACATACAGTTCAACTGTACAGGTTCTGAACATCAATACTTACAGAATGTGAGAGCAATTTAAGCTGGAAAATATCTTTGAATAAAGTGGAGTGTGTTTGAAGCCAGTAAATAAAGTGTGTTAAAACGCTGACTGTGAGTTAGAGTACCACTGCTCTGTCATTAGGACACAGGAGAATCTGACAGATTCATCTTCTTCTTCTTTCGGTTGCTCCCAATAGGGATCACCACAGCGGATCATCTGCCTCCATTTCACCCTATCCCTTTCATCCTCTTCCCTCACATCAAACCTCTGCATGTCCTCCTTCACTACATCCATGAATCTTCTCTGTGGTCTTCCTCTTCTCCTCCTGCCTGGCAGCTCCATCCTCAACATCCTTTGTCCAATATATCCACTATCCCTCCTCTGAACATGTCCAAACCATCTCAGCCTTGCCTCTCTGACTTTCTCTCCAAACTTCTCAGCCTGAGCTGTCCCTCTGATGTTCTCATTTCTAATCCTGTCCTAGTCACTCCCAGTGAAAATCTCAACATCTATGTCACGGTGTGCCATCAGTGAGTGGTGTGGACCCAAATGCAGGACCGCTGAGCCGACGTGAAGGTGAAAAGGCTTTATTTTGCCAAAAAAAACTATAATAACGATAAACAGTCCAAAAGATCCTGGAAACATGAAAGAAAGACTCATGGGGTACAACGACTAATGACTCGACAACGGACAACACAGAGGACGGCGCTTCAATACACAAAGACAGACCAATGAACACACAACAGGTGGACAGGGTAGGGGAAACCTAACTGGGACAACCAATGGATGAACAACAGCAAGACAGGGGTGTAACTAACATACTGAGACAGGGGGAACAAAACAGGGAACATGACAGATTACCACAGTAAGACAAAGCTAGACGCAGATAGAGACTAAGACCACTAACAGAGGAAACAG
>VUQH01089541.1:0-28555 GCA_015106775.1 Etroplus canarensis | reverse complement strand
TGTCAGGCAGGAGGAGAAGAGGAAGATGACAGAGGAGGTTCATGGATGTAGTGAAGGTGGACATGCAGAGGGTCGGTGTGAGGGAAGAGGATGCAGGGACAGGGTGAGGTGGAGGCCGATGATCCGCTGTGCTGACCCCTAACGGGAGCAGCCGTTTGACTGTGTCAGTTAGTTTACACTTCAGTACAGTAAAGTGAATACTTCGTGCATTTCGTGTCAAAAGGAAAACCAAAATCAGCTAATATGTATTTGAATGGGCTTGGATGAGAGTTTCAGTGTACACACACACACACACATACGCACAGCTGGTCTCTGGCTGAGCTCTAACATCAATCTGACAGCAGATGTTTAAGGACAGACAGATTCAGCAGGAGTTTGCCAGATGTAGTGAGAGTGAGGCCGGGGGGACAGGACAGCAGCCATTGTGCAGGAGCGGGCATCGAACCAGCACAGCGTGGACACCTATGCTCCTCCAACACACAGGCTGCAGGAATGCTGCTGCTCACACACACACACAGAGACACACACAGACACCAAGAATGAGCTGTGTGTGGTGTTATGATGACATCTGTTGCTCAGCATGCAGTAGCAGACTCAGTGTGACGGTCAGCCCGTGTGTGAAACAAAAGCCAGACCCACTCCTGTGTGGGAGCGCGGAGGTGCGTGTAATGGGAGCCATCACCGTCATCTTACCTCGTCAACACTTTCCTGATCCGCTGGTAAAGGCTCGGAGCCGGGGTGCCCGTATCTCTGGGAACACTCTCCACAGTGGAGACGACAGAAATCATCCTTCCACTGATCGGGCGGACATCAGCGCGTCCTGCTCGGAGGAGGAGGAGGAGGGGACGCGCAGGAAGCTCGCCTCTGGGCGGCAGAGAGGCTGCGGAGGCTCCCGGTGCTCCGGCTCAGACGCTGCTAACAGGAAAACACATCAGCGGCGACAAGGCTGTTGGTGTGGGAAAGGGTGCTGCTGGGAAGCCCTTCCCTCGTGGGAAACTACGGGATTTGGAAGCCAGTCCTGCATGTCACGCCACCAGGGGGCGCTCTTTCACCCACACGTCGCCGATGGGAGGAGGTTGAATATTACTGTTACTGCTCAAACATCAAACACAGGCAGAACGGAAGCATTCACTGCTGTTTTCAGGGGCCTTCAATCACGTCTCATGGTCTTCTCTTCATGGTAGTACCACTCATAGTAGCATCTGATGGGTCAGACTGTTATTTATCACACACCAGTGGATGCATCATAAGTGTCAGTCTCCTGCGTGGATACTGCAGACACCAGGTATCAAATATCCAACTTTCTGATTAGTACATGACCCGCTCTGCCCCCTGAGACGCAGCCAGGCCTTTTCTTAGACAGCACCATGCCCAGAGATTACCATGAGAGGCAGCCGAAGGCACAGAAAAGGCCAGCAGTTGGGTCAGCAGTCATTTAAAAAGTCACTTCTTTTGCTGATGAAACATTATTAGTGGAGGAAAAAGTGGGGCTGACTACCCAGGGAGGTAAACAGATCACAGCGAACGGGTTAACAATGGTTTTGCCATTAGCAGCTGTTAAAGACTGAGCCAGTGTCAGATATGACACTATGAAACACATGGGCTTCGACTGCAGAAACAACTAGACAGGGGAATCTATCTATCTATCTATCACCCCCTAGTTCAATTCAGTTTTATTTATATAGCACCAATTCACAACAAAAGTTGCCTCAAGGTGCTTTGCACTCTACGGTAAATACCCTACAATATTAGAGAGAATTTTGGTGATATTGAGGAGGTGATAAAAGGCAGTCCTACATATTTGTTTAATGTTAGCATTAAAGGACATGGCTTCATGGATAAATATAGCTGAGTATCATCTGCATAACAATGAAAATGTAATGCAGTGTTTTCTAATAATATTGCCTAAGGGAAGCATGTATAACGTAAAGAGTATTGGTCTCAGCACAGAACCCTGTGGGACTCCATGACTAACTTTTGTGTATGAGGAAGACTCACACACAAAAGTTTGAAAATAAGATTCAAACCAGCATAGTGCATTCCCTTTAATACCAACAGAGTATTCTAGCCTCTGTAGTAAGATGTTGTGATCATCTGTATCGAATGCTGCACTGAGGTCTAGGAGAACAAGCACAGAGACGAGTCCACTGTCAGAAGCTATAAGAATATGATTAGTAACCTTCACTAGTGCGGTTTCTGTGCTATGATGAACTCTAAATCCTGACTGGAACTCTTCAAATAAACCATTCTTTTGCAAGTGATCACACGGCTGTTTTGCAACAACTCTTTCAAGAATTTTTGAAATGAACAGAAGGTTGGAAATCGGTCTGTAATTAGCTAAGATGACTGGATCAAACGAAAGCTTTTTAAGTAGTGGTTTAATTACAGCCGCTTTAAAAGCCTGTGGTACATAGCCCATAAATAAGGATGAAGTGATGATATTCAAAACTGAAGCATTAATCAATGGCAAGACCTCTTTGAAAAGTTTTGTAGGGATGGGGTCTAACACACGTTCTGATGGTTTGGAGAAAATATTTACTGAGGTTAGGTCAGAGAGGTCAACAGGAGAGAAGCATTTCAAACAAACAAATCACATTATGTGATAGACCAACACAAATTTTTAGCTGGTCAACCAATTAAAATCCAAATAAAATACATTTACATTTGTAGTCCTAAGATGACAAAATGTGGAAAAGTTCAGTTGCTATGAATACTTTTGCAAGCTACTGTATGTACCCTACACTTGCGTAGAAACCCACTTTTGAAATGATATTTAGAAATATCATATGCATGGAGGCTGAGCAGTAACCTGAATGTCTAACTTATCCTGTTTGTCCAAAGCCCTCAGCAGGACTCTAACAGCCTGCCAGGCCTCTGTTACTCAATTACACGATGCATTGTTTCTCTAATTTGATTAGCCAGGTTGCTTTTGGCTAATAAAAGCCCCCTGCACTCCTCTCGTCTTAAACCATGTGCTGTGGTACTCCCAGCCAGGAGTCCGTGTTATGTACTCACTGGGGTCCAAAATAACAAGACCAATCCATTTGTCTGGAGTGGCTTGGACTCTGTCCAGGGTTGCTTCTCTGTTCTCAGATACACTTGCTGCCCTTCTCCCTTTTTGCTCCTTCTTAATGACATTGTTTCACAAAGTAATGTAATGTTGCACGTAAATAATGAAAGAGAGCACTGTGTTCAACATGGCTCACTGCTTTTCTCTGTTAGGTAAATGTTTGCATTGTGTCTGCTGAAAGCACCCCCGGCTGCAGTGCAAGTCATGGCCTATAGCACTTTCCCTGGATGATGTTTAGTAGTTATGTCATGTCTCCAGTGCCATTAAAATATCCACTGGAAGAGGGTTTTGGTTTTTTTTGCTAAGCATGTTGAAACCATCACATTTAATATCTGTGTAGTAATGGCTATGTCTGTATATCACCGGCAGTACCTGCCTGCTTTGTAAATTCCATATGAAAAATGAAAAGGTGGCAAAATCCAACCATCCATCCATTTTTCTTACCCACAGTTCAGGGTTGCTTAAACTGGAATAAGCTGTCCCAGCTGCATTAGGGTAAGAGGTGCGGTACACCCTGGACTGGCTGCCATTCTATCACAGGGCTAACACAGAGGGTCGAACAGCCATTCACATTCAGCCCTACAGCCAATGTATAATCATCAGTTAACCTAACAACTACTAAGCTACAGGAAAGAGCAAATAAGATAAGAAGGAAGTTTTAACAACATTCAACTAGAATAGCATTTTAGAAAGTCAATTTCTGTGTTATGATGAAGGAAACTATCCATTGAAGGCAACCCTCTTATTGAACCAGGCTGTAAACATGCTATTCATGCTGTTTAGTCTGACTTTCTGACACAGGAATCTATAGGCACTGACTGTCTTTTGAAGTCATCTTCAAGTGGCTATTAAAGCAACTGCAGTTTTGGCCCCCAAGGTAGGCATTTGGCCTCACATGGTCATCTGGCCATTATCTGTTGAATTGAAGGTCAGTATGACCACAGGCAATCTCAGCCTCACAAATGTGTGCTGGGTTTACAAATCACATTTCCAGAAAAGTAAAGTAACTAATATGAAGATTTTATTTAACTGGTGAAAGTACAAAAAAAAGATTTTCAATCGTTTTACTGACCAACTTAATTGAGTTTTGTAAATAAGCACAAATGTAAAATTTGATGGCTGCAACACACTCAACAAAAGTTGGTAATGTTGGCGTGTTTCCCCTCATGTTCCCTCACCTTTCCTTTTCATAACACTTTTAATCATTTCGGGACTGAGTATGCCAATTGCTGTCATTTTGCAATTGGACTTCATTGCACTTCAGCTGCTCAAGGTTCTGTGGTCCATAATCCTTTTCTCCTCTTCATGATGTGCCATGCATTCTCAGTTGGAGATAAATCTGAACTTGCAGAAGACCAGCGAAGCACACACTCTGTTTCTGTAAAGCCATGCTGCTGTAGCATGACATTGTCCTGGTGAAATAAGCATGGACATCCCAGGAGGAGATGTCACCTTGATGGCAGCATGTCTCTCTAAAATCCTCAACCATGCTGTGGGCGCTGATGCTCCCATACCATCACAAATGCTGGGTTTTGCATCCTTCACTGATAACAGTCTGGATGGTCATTTTCATCTTTGGCACAGAGAACTCCAAACCCATTTTTCCAAAAATGAGCTGAAAAGTGGACTCATCTGACCACAGCACAGGGTTCTAAAGTCCACCTGAGATGAGCTCAGGCCCAGAGAGCTTGGCAGTGTTTCTGCTTTGATGTATGGCCTCATCCTTGTGTAATACAGTTTTAAGTTGTAATTCTGGTTGCAGCAACTGACAATGAACCATTCCCAAGCTGAAATGGTTTTATTTGTCACAGTAGCATGATAGTTTCTTTTTGAACTAGCAATTCTCTTATGAATTTGGGCTCAAAGGGAGGGAGCCACATCCAATCCCTGCTTGCAAAGACTGAGCCTTTGATGAATACCACTTTTTTGTAAACATTAAATGGACTGATACTTGCACTTTTATACTCAGTGTTTTTTTACTACAAGCCTCATTCGCCCATTCGCACAGTGCTTTATTCTATGCCTTTAAGCACATTAAACTGTCGTGCACACATTCATGCCCCGATGGATGCATTGGGAGCCATTTGGGGTTCAGCGTCTTGCCCAAGGACGCTTTGGCACGTAGACTGTAGAAGCCAGGGTTTGAAACACCAACCTTCCTGTTGGAAGACAATCCACTCTACCTCCTTAGCCACAGCCCGCCCCTTTTATGCTCAATCATAATAACTTACCTGCTCCTAATTTGCCTTCTTAATGTGGAGTCTTCCAAACTGGTGTTACTTGTATATTCTGTGCACTTTTCAAACTTACTTTAACTCCGATCCAACTTGTTGTTGAGCATGTTGCAGCCATCAAATTCTAAATGTGTGTATATTTATCATTTATACAATTAAGTTGGTTGGTAAAGCTACTGAAAATCTTTTCTTTACACTTTTGCCAGTTAAATAAAGATTCATCTGAATTAACACATCACAGATTTTTGGGGGGTGTTTGTGTTTTAGAAAATATCGCAACTTTTCTGGAAATGGGATTTGGATTTCCAGTCAAATGGGGAAAAAAAGTTGCAGGGATCTTGCACACTTTGCCTCATTATATGCTGTTTATTGTGGGTCTGTGTCCCTGTGGCAATTTGAGATTTAACTAGAATTATCATTTTAATGCTAAATTAATTTCAGCCACACCCACATGACTCAGGCAGTTACACACTTTGAGTTCAAAGAGATCAAATGTATTTGTTTCCATGTTTGGATTTCAAATCCAAAGTGTGCGCGCGCGTGTGTGTGTATGTGTGTTTTACTGTAAATTTGAGGGCAGCCATGCTAGCAAGAACATGACAGTGCATGGCTCATTATGTTCAGTGTAATTGAAGCTTTGCATATTATCTTTAATTGGAGAGTATTGTATGTGGTACAACCTGTTCAGAGTTGTGAAGTTTAGATAAGGACAGTGGGGTTTCTTGTTTCTAGCTGGGCTTGGCTCTTGGCCCAGCATTAGCCCCTTGACAGCAAAGGAATCCAGTGAAGCCAAGACTCTGTCAGGCCTCAGAGGCCCTCAGCTGCCTAGCAGTGGTTAGATTGGCACTCTTCACAACCTAAATCAAGACAGAGGGATTTGGAAAGAGAAAACAATCTGCTCATTATTCCACCCTCACAATTGCGTGAGCCGCAATCCAAAGCATGTAATGGCAAGGAGAAGTGCACCGAGTGCATATGTCCACAGGTAACTTGACAGTTACTTTGCTTGTAACATAATCATTATGTTAATTTTGTTTTTGTCAGACTTCATTCCCAACTGTTCTTTTACACCTATTTTCCTCCCGTAACACCTTCATTATGACCAACCATCTAATATACTGTTAATCCTTAAAGATTTGCCAAACCATGTCCTACCCACCAGGCACAAGGAGTGAAGAGCAGTTCTTTTATTAGGGCTCCTGCAAGTCGGGAAAACTCTAAAGACGTGTGAAATTCGACGTTTTAAAAAAAGAGGTCCTAAAATGTCTTATATTTACCGTAAATTTGCTACAAGCGTTAAATTTGCAGATATTATGTTTAAGCCCTTCTCACTATGAAGGGTTGCATCAGGAAGGACATCCGGTGTAAAGATCTGCCAAATTGCCTGTGAGTACTAATTCTCTGTGGTGACCCCGTGGAGAAAATACAGGAGAGCAGCCAAAGGTATAAAGTTTACAGTCAGTTTGTTCAGTCCGTTTTATGGTGTTGCATTTTATCATTTATGTTTATTTGAGATGGAGTCAGGGTGCAGTTTGTCAAAAACCTATGAAAATACATCAGGAACCACATTGGTCCTGTATACTCTGAAGCCTCTTATAATATATATTATTTATTATAGAGCTCAATGTAAGTGTTATAGAATAATTAGAAACTTCAGTGGTACAAGATCAGAATTTAAACATATAACCACTGTGTTTACAACAGTTATGTAATTTTTGTAAATTAATATGCACAATATTCCTAGTTTCATGTTTTCCTATTGCAAACACTGAGCCAATCAAACAATACAAATGGTAAATGCTTTTTTAACATGCAACAATTCCATCTTCTTTTCACTTAGTGCTATTTGGCCAAGTGTTCTAGTTAACTTTAGTAGGCCTATTTAATTGCCACAGCCAGAGACAGGGTTTTTTGAAAGGGTTGGAAAAGTTCCCTGGGTGCTCCATCCCACTCTGGCCCAACCCAGAGGAGAGGGTTCAATAGTGCCGGAGGAGAGACAATGAACCCCCCCATGCTTCCTCATGAGGAGGGAGGAGAGTTGGGTACTGGGAAGCACATGTACAATGGTTTGAGCGAGCCCAATGTGCTAGGTGAGGCGAGAACTGCAGTGTAGCAAGCTGAAATAAGAAGCTGCAGGTCTCACCTTTGTAGAAGATTCTAGGCTCCTGTTAAGACTGCCTCTCTGAATGCCTTTCTTTTTTGTTATTTATCACGTGGTAGTTTTCATGCTGAAACAGCTGTATTTTGTGGCATGAAGAAAAGTTGCAACAGTACTGGATCATTCCTTCTTGCAGTGTCATCACCGTTGTCACAGCATGAGCACTGAAAGTGTTGATTTTTGTTTGCACTATAGACAGTTGGAAAAAGCTGTCCAAAAATCACAAGGGGTGATACATTTTTAGAGCCAAGGACTTGTAAACCAGAGCAGAGAACATCCCCACCCTGGATGTAGTTACTTAGACTAAATGGTAAATGGACTGTTGCTTATATACATACGCCTTTCTACTGTAACTGAGCACTCAAAGCGCTTTGTACTAAAAACCTCATTCACGCATTCACACACACACATTCATACAGCACTTTATCCTATGCCTTTAAGCATATTTAACTGTCATGCACACATTCGCACTCCGATTTATGCATCAGGAGCCATTTGGGATTCAGTGTCTTGCCCAAGGACACTTCAGTATGTAGAGTGTAGAAGCCAGGGATCAAAAGCCAATCTTCCTCTAGTGGTCCACCTCCCTACGCTGCATGTAACATATCTTACAATCTTCATACGTCACACAAAATCCAACAAACACAGCAGTAGGGTGCAGTTTAACATGTCTTCCTGTGCCATTTTCTTTCCTCTTTCGGTGACTCACCATCTCCTCCTGCCCTCTGGACTCACCTCTCTCACCTCTCCTCTGCGCGTTTTCTCAGGCTGAGGAGATTGTGCGCAGGGAGCTGGAAAAGAAGGAGACGCCCAGTCTGTACTGTCTCCTGGGAGACATCTTGAGGGACCCTCAGTACTATGACCTAGCATGGGAGTTGTCGGGCCAGCGTAGCGCCAGAGCCATGCGCTCCAAAGCCCTGCTGCACCTCCGCAACAAAGAGTTCCAGCAATGCGTTGAATGCTTTGAGCGTTCACTTAAAATCAACTGCATGCAGGTACAAGCAAAGCACTAACTTTTAACTGAATTGCACTGTATACAGTAATTATTTCTTCATAATTGTTTGCAGTTTCTGTAAAGTTTGATCATTATTTACTGGTGTTTTACATTTTTTCTTGTTCAGCAGCATCGTCTTCTTCAGTGCCATGTACACATAGGCTAAAATATCAGTTCGTAAAAATGGATTCTTTTGGATCGTACCAGCTTAACCTCAGCTGTCCTTTGTGTCAAGTGCAGTAGTGCAATACATGTATGTGTCATATATTAAATGTTTGAAGTAACCGTATCACTAATCTGTTACATGCTGTTTTGCATGTAAGAATGGATCAAACATACAGTGGGTATAGAAAGTGAACACACCCCTGTTAAAATATCAGGGTTTTGTGGTGCAAAACAATGAGACCACGATAGTTCATTTCTAAACTTTTTCTGCCTTTTGTGTGTGTGTGTGTGTGTGTTTGAACAGCTCGGTGTGTGGTTTTCCCTCGGTTGTGCCTACTTTGCCCTGGAGGGCTATGAGGGAGCAGCCAAGGCTTTCCAGAGGTGTGTGGGACTGGAGCCAGATGTAAGTACTGACACACGAGGTGTCGTTCTTTTTTAGAACGATCTCTGGCATAAAATCAGAATCAGAATACTTCATTCATGCCCAGGGGGGAAATCACTCAAATAATATATCCTCTAACCCAACCCTGAGTACATCTGGCTCTTAGTTCTGATGGCTAAGTCAGGTAAATTAGATTGAATGCAAACGGAAAGTAATGTAGATGATAATGGACAGTTCTGCTAGTCACATGCAAACAATATGCACATTTTTTAACACAGACGAGCCAGGTCATGTCAGTAACGACCAGCACGTCAACTTACACAGGATCACAGTCAGCAGATCTAACCATAATCAGGTGTTAGTACTCTGCTAAGAGCTCAGGAGCATCTGACAAACATAAGTGGAGGTTTTGCCCATGTGTTTCTCTCTGGAAACAGGACGGCAGGACTGACTAAAGAGTTTTCAGTGGTGGAATTGGAGGTGTTACTGGAGCATTTCGATAAAATCCTTAAAAATCCCAGTGATGAACCTGCTCACAAAAGGACTTCCATGAATGAAGTTTTAAAAAGTTTAACCCTTTAGCACTAGCCTCTTTTTTAGGTCTTGCAGTTGTGCAGTATGTGAGCCCCCTCTAACAGGGGCTCTTGTACTGAAGAGGTTAAGAAATCCTGACAGTAGTTTTTCTATATGTACCTTTGGTTGCTCCCTTGTATTCTCCCCAAGGAATCGCCACAGCCTACTGAAAAATATGTCCATGTACTGCCTCAATACCTGAGCTCCTTTTGCATGAATTACTGCCTCAGCATGGAGGTGATCAGCCTGTGGCGCTGCTGAGGTGGTGTGGAAGCCCAGGTTGCTTTGATAGCCTTCAGCTCGTCTGCATTGTTGGGTCTGGTGTCTCTCATCTTCCTCCTGGTGAGTTTGCTGGCCAAAAAAGCACATTGATAACATGGTCATTGAACCAGCTTTTGGTACCTTCGGCAGTGTGGGCAGGTGCCAAGTCCTGCTGGGAAATGAAATCAGCATCTCCATAAAGCTGGTCAGCAGAAGAAAGCATGAAGTGCTCTAAAATGTCCTGGAAGGCGGCTGCACTAACTCTGGACTCAGTAAAACACAGTGGACCAACACCAGCAGATGACATGGATCCCACAATCATCTCTGACTGTGGAAACTTCACACTGGACTTCAAGCAACGTGGATTCTGTGCGTCTCCACTCTTCAGTGATTTCCAAATTAAATGCAAAATTTACTTTCATAAGAATCAGACTACTTTATTAATCCCAGGGGGGAAATTGTATCTGAAAAGATGACTTTGGACCACTGAGCAACAGTCCGATCCTTTTTATCCTTAGCCCAGGTAAGAAACTTCTGACATTGTCTGTGGTTCGACACCAGGAAGGAGACAGTTGTAGTCCATGTCCTGGATACGTCTGTGTGTGGTGACTCCAGCAGCAGTCCACTCCTTGTGAATCCTTGTGGAAAACTCCTTGTTATCTGCTCACCTTTCTGTTGATAGACTTGTATACAGCACTCTGTGAAGAGCCGGCTTCTTTAGCAGTGACCTTTGGAGGTCAGCGACTGTCTTCTGGACAGCTGTGTAGCCTACTGAACCAGACTGAGAGACCATGTAAAGGCTCAGGAAACCTCTGCAGCACTGAATTTGGGGTTTTCATTAGTGCAGTGGTTTACATATTTGCCTTACCAGCAAAAGGTCCCTGGTTTGTTTCCAGGTGGGGACGCAAGCTCCTCTAACCATAGAGGCTTGCATCAGGAAGGGCATCTGGTGTAAAACCTCTGCCAAATTACAGATGCAGATTGATCTGTGGTGGTGACCCCTTGGGGGAAATACAAGAGAGGAGCTGAAGGTAGCTGTAAGCTATAATCATCAAAATGAACAGTTTAAATGTATCAGTGGGTGTGTACTGAAGTTTGACGTTTTGAACTGAATCACTTAAATAAACTTTTCGATGATACTGTAATTTATTGAGATGCACCTGTAGGTCCCATCCATCCCACATTTTAATCATGACTTCCTCTGTGTTTTTACTGTGCGAAAACTTGAAAATTGTGGATTTGTTTTTATTCTTTACATCCTTCTCCTGCCCTCTGTCTCACCCCAACCCTCCTCCATTCAGAACGCAGAAGCGTGGAACAACCTCTCTACAGCCTACATTCGCCTCCAGATGAAGTGAGTATGAGTGCGGTGCATTGGAAACTTGTTGGACTAAGAATATGTGTGTGCCAGGTAATCAAATTGGTGGATTTTTGGAGTTAACAGCAAAGCTGTTGGAATTATTAATATCTGGCAGATTTAATGGAGAGTAGTCTTTCAGAATAACTTGTGCAGAATCAACATGTTCCAAGGTGATAATGAATCTGTGGCAGTTAAATAGCTGTTGTTAGCCATGTCGTGGATCTTTATGTTATCACACAGCTTAGTTCCGTCGTCAGAGTTCTAGATTAGACTCATGTCGTTGTAAAGATGAGGGCTCATGGACTGAGATGTGGTGGCTATGGATTGCAGTGAAGCATGCTTAAACCTCTTCAGATTTTAATGTCTGTAAACAACAGTGAGAATTTGAAAAATACTCCCTTATTTCTTTTTTCCAGCTTTACCAGCTCATGTAATGTTCTTCGATCAGTGAGTGTATGAGCATGGTTTGATGTGACTGAACTATCACCGCTGGCAGCTTAACCAAGAAGTCCACATTTCCATTTAAATGTTGCAAAACTGTGGTGCCTGGAAATGGGAACGTGAGCACCGCCCAATCAGCAGTCAAACCCAAAACCACAAACTCTGGTTTCTCACAGGCTCCATCTTGCACCTTATATTAAGCACATTAGACTCTCAGGTCTCTCACTGTGCACAAACTGCCTCACACATGCACTGTTTTTGATCCTGCGCCACCATTAAATCTTTCTGGGAGGACAGCTTGGTGGAGTTGAATTTATAAATGCACATTTATCCCGTTTTCTCCTTAAAGAAGCCATATACTGAAAATCCACTTTTATCCAGTTATGAGGTTTATTAAAGTGCAAAGAAGGAGGAGATATACTTTTTAATAGTCCTACATGAGGAAAGTCCATGTTTCAAATCTGTTGTCATACACACACTTAACACACATGCAGTCTGAGTGACTTACATGCACAAACTGAACACGGCATGCAGTGGTGAGACAGAGGCTGCCCATTACAGGAGCAATGTGTGGGTTCAGTGCCTTGCTCAAGGACACCTCTCCAGTCTTCCAGTACACCTTCACATATCTGAGTCCGAGGTGCGTCTTGAGAATTGGCCTCCAGCCTTCACAGGCGAGTCTGGAATCGGCAACTTTCCAAATAAGTCCACCGTCAGACTGAGCCACCGCCGTCCCCGAAAAGTATGTGCTTTGAAAACCTGAAGCCTCTCACTGCCAGCATTGTTCCAGCATTGTTCCAGCAACACACACCGCTGTGGGCGTCAGCAGTTAAATGTATTTTAATCAACAAGAATCCCTATCAGTGTAACTGCAGGCTGTATTTAAAGTGTTTTTGGGGCTTAAGCTGCTCTCAGACGGTTGTTTGTTACAAAGGAACAGAAGCTCTCTTGGTCAGAGCCAGCAGACTCAGTTTACCTGGCAGACCACACAAACTGTTGCTGCCTCACTAACTTAGTCTGCCTGTGTGGCTGAAATATCAAAAAGGGCCATGTGACAGCAAGTAAAATGATACAAACACCCTTAATATAGCCTAAAAATGACCACAGTAACAGTTTCATGTTCTTCTGTGTGCAGTAGAACTCAGGAAAGTCTGAACACAACAAGAAATAAACTGATTGTTTGCCGTTCGTTCGTTCATGGTTGGATGGACAAGGATGCTATAAAGAAATTTGGTTCCAGCTCCAAAAATAATTGTCATAATGTTTACACAAAAATGACATTACAGCAGCTCCATACGAAGGGTGTAACTACGAAGCAAGATGAACGTGTAAGCAGCCATGTTGAGCTTAAAGTCAGAGTTCTCTGTCACTGGGGTAATTTCTGATGAGCTCGTAACCTGGTCCAGAGCAGGTTATGTTCAGAGTTTCAGCTTAAAATTGGCTGGTAGTGCCACTTTTTCTCTGGTTATTTTATTTAAAGTATACTTTTCGTGTTTGATGGATTCTCTGCTGCAGGGATACACTTTATATATGCAACCTTTTTGAGTAATCCCTCACTGATATTACCAAATGTAAACACTGTGCGTTGCATTGTCACAGGAGTTCAGATGTGTTCAGCTGCTGATGGAGAAAATGAACAAATGCTTTGTTTGGTCCTCCTCTGCTGCCAAGACTTCTTTGCAATCCTGGAATTTTAGCTACTTAAATTCAGACGAGGAACGTGATCAGTTACATCTGTAGTCTGTTTATCACCAACAGTGCTCAGTCAGAATGAATTTCACATGAAAGTGATTTGCACGTGTCCTTTGTTAGGCTGTGGGGTCAGAGTAACCTGCTTGAAAGTGCAGCGGTCTCATTAGAACTAAACAGCAGCACCGAGCACACACTGACTGAAATACATGAATGCACATTAATATGTTTATTTTCCGGCTCTGCGCGCTCTTGATGATCATGTATTCAGTGGTAAAATAAATGCTTGTGCTTCCAGAGATTAAGGCTTTTCCACAGCATTGGTCTTTTGTCTTATTTGCAGCAACAGGTTGCATATTATACTTTGATGTCCTTTACGGATCCGTACCCCCCAGAAGAGGAGTCACGTGATGTGTAATACGCCAACCCTCCATAGGGAGAGGGGCTTGTGTCCCCACCTGGAATTGAACCAGGGACCTTTCGCTTGTGAGGCGAATGTGTAAAGCACTACACTACGGGGAGTGAAGCTAAAATTTCCTGTGTGTGATAGCTGCCATCAGATGAGTCCACACAGTAGTGACTTGAGGTGGAGTCACCAGATCTAACGCCCTCTGGGTGGTGATGTAAAACACACGTGGTGAAAAACTGTCAGCAGCAGTTTATTTTTTATTTATCTATTACTAACCAGTGAACTCACCCTCACTAAGGGTATCCAGTGCTGCCATTTAGTGTTTGGGGCATCACAAATGTCCCCCGTGTGTTCAGTTGCTTTGTTGCCATGATGTGTGCAGCAGTATTGTCATGACAGCGGTGAGTCTGGTCTCAGCCAGCAAACAAACCTGAACTGAAACAAGACGCCACGCAGTCAGACCACCACCACCTCACCTTCAGAACAACTGCTAGAAATATCAGATTACATCAGTACATAAAAAATGCAGTTGCATTTGAAGTGCTTTAAAGCTGTGACTATAAAATAGAACAGAAGCATGTAGCAGACACTCATGCTCGGGTTCTCCACACCTCTGTTCTATGGATCTTATGCTGTGTTTTTTTTATGTCACTGGAGGCTCGTCGAGGACGGAGGTACCCCGTGAGCCTTTCACAGCAGCCTCATGTGCTTTCAGGCCTGAAATTGAAAAGCAAAGCAGGCGCGCTTTTATTTAATATCTGGTTAGCACTACTGCCAATTCAGCACAAGCACTTTTTAACTCAAAAGTTGTTTGTGTGAGTTGTCCGAGTTGAAATGAATATTCCTAGAGCTATTGCCAAAGGATTTGGTCAGCCACCGTTAACTATTTCCTCTTCTTTCACTCGCTGGCAGAAACAAGGCCTTTCGAACCCTGCAGGAAGCTCTGAAATGTAACTACGAGCACTGGCAGATCTGGGAGAACTTCATCGTTGTCAGCACTGACGTTGGGGATTTTGCTGAAGCCATCAAGGCATACCACCGTCTGATGGACCTGAGAGAGAACTACAAGGACATACAGGTAAATGACTGCTTACTGTGTCCTCTGACATCTGACGGTATGCAGTGAGACACAGAAATTCATCCTGAATTGAGTGTCTGAACGTCAGCACAGAGACCCGAGAAGCTGGGGCAGTTTTCCTTCACTGCAGTCGACTGCATTGAATTCACTCTGATCTGATGAAACGGGGCTTTTATTCCTCTTTATTGTAAAGTGTGGTTTTAAAATGAAGTGGGTCTAACCGGGTTGCGTTAAGTGTTGGGACATTTCCACAGGGGTGTTAATGGGTGTGAGGGGTTGCACCACTTACCAGCATTGGGTGCTTAATGGGCCTGCTGCTAAACTGTATCATGATAGATGGCTGTCAGGTGCTCTCCTGCACGCGACAAGCAGACAAAGGCTTCTCACTGGCTCTCTGCTCCTGGAGGTCAAACCAGACCAACATGGTGGCTTGTTGGAAACCTCTAATAAAAAAATAATTCATTTGGGACATGAGGCATGCACCAGGTGAGCTGTAATGCAGCCCATTTCCAGATAGAAATAAGGCATGGATTCGCTGAATCTTGATTGGTTTTAGATTGATGACAGGTAGTTCTCAGCTCCAGAGGCAGCGAGTTCCCCTCAGGCAGATCCTACTGGAGCTGAACACTGAAGCTATGCTAAAGAGCACGTGGGCACACAGGCGAGCCTCCCAGTAGGAAAATGAGAGACAGGACGTGCCGGTGCTAACTGGTCAACAGTGAAAGAACTTTCAAAATAAGAGTGTGGGGTTTGCCTGATGCTTTAGTGATTGTGCAGAGGTCTCATACAGATGAATGGACCGGTGCCTATGTAGTGCTTTATTACACTAACTGAGCGCTCAAAGCACTTTATACTACAAGCCTCATTCTCCCATTCATACACACAGCTATCACACACACACAAACATTTAACTACCACACACACATTCATACTCTGACGGAAGGATCAGCAGCAATTTGGGGTTCGGTGTCTTGACCTAGGGAGGCTTCGGCACGTAAATTGGAAAAGCCAGGGTTCGAACTGCCAACCCTCCTGTTGGAAGACAACCCGCTCTACCTCCTGAGCCACAGCCGCTCACAGTAACTTGCAAAAAATACTCGCTGGCCAGCAGTGTACCCAAGTAAATGTTGTGTGTGGGAAACACTTTATATATTTAAAAATGCGTTCTTAAATAATAAATGAAAGCTATTCTTTAATCACTGATACTAGGTTGAGCTATGATGGTTTTAAAGTCAGCTACACACGTGAAAACACGGTCATACAGGTCCATGCATCCTAACAGAACACTGAGTTCATATTCATGAATATCACCAATTAGACATGTTCATAATCTGTATGTGTGAATGTTTTTTTTATCACCAGCATTTAAGCTGGTTAAATGTTATAGGTGTACAGCAGACTGACAGGGAAACCAAACAGAGGTCTAACAGAGAACAGCTGGAAGTCTGGAACAGGGACTAAGGCTAATTTTAAAATATCCTGTCATGTTGACATATTGCAGCTCTTTCTGTTTGGTTGTTCAGTGTACTGCCCTTTGCTTACTGTATCAAAGTCCCCTGGCAAAAAATTGTGACCCACCCCTGCTTTACAGAACCAAAAACTGCAGTTTCTAGAGTGGCCACATGAGGCTGACTCCAAAAGCGAGTCATCCTCCACTGACTGATGTTAAAACGCCAAACTCCAGTTCTGAACTGTTTCCCTGTGGATCGATTCCTCCTTCAGAACAGCTGTACCGTGGTCTTTTTGTTACTAGTTCATCCATTTGGGTTTTGTGAAGTGAGTGGTATGGGCACTGTGACAGAGAGCTGTTCGTGCTTTTGGATCATTTTAAATGGATGTATTTACCACGTAACATGTGGTACAGACTGTGCACGATGTTTGTTCCTCAGTTTTGGAAAGTTAAATTCTAGTGGTCTGTTAGTCTAGTGAATTAGCAGCTGTGCAGGTTATTAATGTATCTTGATGATCAAGCCTGTTTGTGATGGCTGATAACCCTCTCTTCTAAATCCAGGCTCCAAAAGAGCCAACCTGCCAGCGGCCACACATGCTACGGTTGAGGCCTGAAAATGGGTCACAGATATCAGGTGATGTCACCATGGCTGCATCCATCTTTAGGGTTCTGCTGGACTCCCCTACCCCCACCCACAAAAGACCCCAAAAACTTTTCAACAACAAGACCCCAAATCCATGCAAAGCCTTAAATGGAGTTGACGTGGCACACAGACTGTTCCTGAGGGCTCGTGTTTTGTGTTGGTTGATGGTACAGACAGTAATCAGTAGCACAGTTATTTAGAACTGCTGCAGCTTGGTAGGTGTCCTCCCACATGAATGAGATGAAGAAAGGAAGAGATTCAGGAAACATATTGTGGCAACCTGAATCAGTTGGGCAATTTGCACAATAGAAGGCAAAGGCTAGAGGGATTGTTAATGTTCAAATTATTAAGTTAGCAGTGTTGTTGCTGTGGGAGACGTGAGCTTCCTTCAAAGGGTGTCTGGTTTCTCCACCAGAGATGGGGTGAGGAGCTCAGAATAGATCCTCTGTTCCTCCACATTCAAAGGAGCCAGGTGAGGGGGTTTAGAGAGCTGAATAGGACTCCACCTAGGTGAGATGTTTCAGGTGTGTCGGACAGTTGTACTTGTATTCAGCTTTCTTGTAACTTTTATACTTTCTCGAATTTTTTTTTCTGATTAGTGAATGGAGAAATCTTCAGAGGCTCTTCAAACCCACCTTACTTTACCCTTTTACTAGTTTAGTAAGCTTTCATCTAGACATACCATTCAAACTTAAAGGTTCCCAACACCTGGAGCTATTAAAGTTGCAGTCTGTCTTTTTTTAATTTTTGAACAGTCACCTTTCGAGTTTTATGCAATGTCCAGCCTGTTTCTGACTTTATAATGGGTGTGTATGGAATGGGAATTTGTGCTGTTTTATTTTTTCGGAGTTTTTCTACTAGGCTGTTTTCACTCCCACACCTTTTTCTCTACCACACAATTTATACAGCAAAACACAGGCAATTTTATGCCCTTTCAAAAAATGAGCCTGTGTTCCTCTCCCGCCGGTCAGTCTATATATACCTCTCTCCCTTCAGTTCAGTGTGTGCTCCTGGTCCCTGTGTTACCTGCTCTGTCAGTTTTGTACACTTCGGTTTGTTAATGGACTTTTCAGCTTTGATAAAGCCTCACCGTACCTCCTGCAGTCCTCTTTGGATAATCAGACTCTCCTCACTCCACACACTGAAACAAGACACTACCATAGTTTTCATTCATCTGTCACAGTCTGTTTCATAATCTCTTCATAGGTTATCTCTTCATAACCAAGCCAATCTTGGTTTTGAGATTGCCCAGTAATGTCTTTGGCTTTTTATCCAGCACAGTTTGTAAATGTGGGTAGAAACCATCTTTCTTCTCCTCATCTGTATCACTGCTTGGGGCATAGCACCGTATTACAGCTTTATTTCTTTTTGGTGGCAAACTTGGCTGTGATGTGTGAACTTGTACACATCACACCACCACCCACCCAAGTCAATGGACATCTCACATGACCTGATTGCGATTTTGTCCAAGATCAGAATTTTTTTACCCTGAGAGTGCCACCTGGGTTTAGGTTTTTGAACAGTAACTCAAAGGCACATAGTCCTGGAGACCTGGAACCAAGTTCTCAGGTAGGTTTCATTATATGTAGTACTTTTTGAGTCCAAGAGTGCTCGTTGGGTTCTAATTTTTGAGGGATAACCTGAGAAAGAAAGGTCGCAAAGACCTAAAAGCAAGTCCTAAGGTAGGTTTTCCTATAGTTCCAAGTTGATAGACATCTCACATGACTCACTTGCGTTGTTGTCAGAGATTGGACTTTTTGTATGTCCAGTTGGGTTTGGAGCTGGGGTCAGGGTAGGATTGGGGTTAGGGCTAAGTTTAGGGCAAACCATCCCAGTATATGTTATGCTCAGCTAAAAGATCATTATTATTATTATTAATGTGAATGCTGATTAATGATGGTATAAAACATGGATGACCTGCCAGCTCCTCAAAAATGAAGCCAAAACATCTGTCGCCCCCTGCTGACTGCTTGCATTATAGTTCCTACGTTCTTTACCCTCCATGTTAGTGGATGGCATGAGATCAAACTAAAATAAAATAGATCTCCTCAAATAAATTTTTTTCTGAAGGTAGTTTCTGCCATTTGAAGTAGTTCTTATCATGCTGATGTGGATTCGAAGCGTCCCTTTTCTCATTAACTTTTTTTTATTATTAATTTGATGCTGTAAAATTACTGTGTAATGTCCCATAAGGGGAGTTATATACGGCTAAATAGTTTTTGCACTTTCAATGGGTCCCAAGACCTTGAACTGTTAATGTTAAATTCATATGTTTGATATCTTTTTGATTTTTTTTTAAGCGTTGCCGTTTAAGTTTTATGCAAATTTCTGCCTGTGTCTGACTTTATAATGGGTGTGTATAGGATGTTCTAGAGATGGTGACATTATAAGTGACAACACCCACTCTAGTTTTTCAGCATTTTTCGAAGTTCGCCCACCTCTCCCATTTACTCCAATGTTAGATCATGTCCCCTTGGCCTCGCCTACTTCCTGCAGCCTTACACTGTTCCCACTATGTCCCAGTAGATGTCCTAGCTAGCTGATGATCTGTAAGTAAAGACAAAGGATGGCGCAGAGTATATGGGTCGTCTTCCAACATGAAGGTTGGCAGTTTGATCCCTGGCTTCTCCAGTCTACATGCTGAAGCGTCCTTGGGTAAGACACTGAACTCCAAAGTGCTCCCATGCATCCGTCAGAGTGTGAACATGCGTGTGAGATTTAAAGGCATAGAATAAAGCGCTGTGTGAATGTGTGTGAATGGGGGAATCAGGCTTGTGGTAAAAAGCACTTTGAGTCCTCAGAGTAGAAAAGCTCTACTGTATGTAAGTACCAGTCCATTTACCATTCAGCTTACTTGCTGTCTAGATCTCTGTATGTGTAGATGGATGCCTTTCTGTGAAGTTGAGTGTTTTGGCTGTGGTGAAGAGGCTTCCAGAGTTGGTGAGTAGTAGAAGACGTGATTTGCTCTCTAATCACATGACTCACCCAGCAGGTGAAAGTGTTTATTCCTTCCTGTGGTGCTAATAAATCTTTTTTCTCTGTGGTCACTCATGCACAGTCATTTAGAAACACTGAAGGAAAAGCTTCTCGTATCACATCACAGTAATTGCACAGCCACCAGTGCATTCCAAGTAAGAAATTAACCATCAGCTTTGGGTAAACAAGGCGAGACAGCCAGCAGTGGTATTTTCATTATTAATTCTCTGCTTCTGCCCAGCAGTCACTTTACTTGTGTAGTTTTGAGCAATTAACTTTAAGGAAGACATCTTTCAGCCCAGTGGGACTGGATAAAATCACAGCTCTGACTCAGACAGATCCTGAGGGCCTTGGAATTGAACACACCAACAAATCCGCATTTTTTTAGGATGAATGTAAAATCTTCCACATTACAGTTTCTCCTTTTTTTCGTTTGCTGGGTCCCTTTTGTCTGCTTCGTTTCAGGCGCCCAGCATGTTAATGTGTGCGGGTCGTGTTTTGGTCAGGCTCATCAATAGGGCTGCCAGATGTAAAAGCACGCAGGTTGAAAAGGTCAGCTGCCGTCTCAGAGTAGCTCTCTTGGGAGTTGGCTGTTCTTTGTTTCCCTCCTTACAACACAATTTCATGCACAATTTAATCATACCTGACAGCCTCCTACAGACAGCTTCCTATTAATGAAAACATCTGATCCTGTGAAGTCCTCCTTAGAGCACAGAACCTTTTCACAAAAAAGGGCATGGAATCCCACATTTCAGGAGTGGTGAGTCATATCTATAACACGGACCATTAAAGGGATGAACAATAACAATATGATCATCACCATAAATAAATCACCAGCTTCCTCTTTTCATGCTTTAGTGCTGACTGGAAGTGGGAGGAACTTATAGCAGTCAGTTTTACTGCTTCTGTATCAAACTGAGAGTGGTTTGGTAGACACACGCAGGACGTTTCTTTGGAATGTGATCATGTACTGCAGACAGTCTCAACTGCTGACCCCTTTTCATAGTTAGTAAAAATAATAATGGAGTTCATTTCATCTAGCTATAGAGGAAAATCAGCTCATTTGCATGTTGAGGAAAGTAAATTCTCAAGTCTTTTAACCTTTTCTTTTGTGTGCTGGTTTAACGGGTTGTCTGTGAAAGACAAAAATTTTTGAAATCATATTGGTAGAGTTTGCTCTAAGATCGCTGGAGTCCAGCTGAGTGACCTCTGCCCTCTCTGGAAGAAGCGAGTGGTCCAGGAAACAGAACAGATAAGAAGACAACCTGAATTTAAACGATGCCTTCAGGCCGGCGTGATTATGTCCCTACAAAGAAAACAAATCGATACGCAAATTCCCTCATCCCTTTTGCTATCGGACTGCTGAATGCTCAGGATGTGTAATTCCTGTTGATCTGTGTTGACACTGGCATATTTTTGTTGTTGCTTTAGATGTTGAATTGCCGATGTCAGCTTGATGTATTATTATTTATTTTACCTATTCTGGATAGGGATGGGTTGATTGCTGAAATTAATTGCCTTTTTGGGCAACTGTGCCATTTTGGGTCTTGGAAATAATGCCGCTGAATTGGTAGTTTGCGTTGTTTATGGTCTGAACTACAGTGGTATCTGACTGTCTTCGAGCCTCGGCTTCCTGTTCTGAGCTGACAGGAGTGGCACGTGGTGTGGTCTTCTGCTGCTGTTTCCATGTGTTGTGCATTCAGAGGTGCTCTTCTGCATACCTTGAGTGTAATAAATGGGGATTTTTTTCAGTGATTGTTCCCTACATGTCAGCCCAAAGCAGTCTGGTCATTGTCCTCTGACCGCTGCTCACTGGTCATTGTCCTCTATCTCAGATCATTCTCTGTAAACTCAAGAGATGGTTGTGTGGGAAATCCAACCAGATCAGCAGAGTGTGAAATACTTGATAAAGGCAGTCTGGTGCCAACAACCATCCCACAGTCAGTGCCACTTCTATCACCTCTTTTTCCCATTTTGATGCTCTCTTTGAACCTGTGAGTTTCTGCCGTGTGATTGGCTGACTAGTAGTAGCACTTTAGTTGTTTTGTTTGGTTGCTTTTTTAATATTGCATCTATTTAGACAACAGTAAGGCTTAAAGTTAGGGGTGTGGCTGCTTTGATTGACAGGTGGTCTGGCACTGACAGCTAAAGCCTATTGGTGTCTCCAAATTCACACGTCATCGAACTGGAACACTGAACTCTTGCTGTTGTTGCTTTTGGAGCATATTAAATGGAATTATGTAACAAATATTACGGCCTGCTGCTGATGTACGCCCTGTTACAGTTAACTCATAAATCAGTAAGCGTCCACAGAAGCTCAAGATACGACAGGAGCCCAGAGGTGAACATGATGACCAGAGTAAAAGTTCAAGCTAAAACCATTATTTATAAAAATGAATCCCACCCCACCGCCCCCGAGTCAGGTTGAGTTCTGATCAACAAATGGATCGTTAGGACCCAGTGTGTGTTTGTGTCCCCATTAGTCCTACCACACATGGGAAGGGAGAGGGACTGGGTGTGGCTGTTTCACCATGGAGTGGAGGTGTACATGGTCCTCAGGCAGTTCAGGGAATTTCATCACCTGCTCGCCATCCATTTAACCAGGATGACCAGGATCTCCACTCTCACAGAGACGCTGTTGGACAGGGTTTGTCGCTTCCAGTCTCGTCACATGCGTCTGTCAGGCACAGCGTTTGAGTAATGCAGGCAATGGCGACCATGACCTGTGAGCAATTTAAAGCTTAGCAATGGTTGCTGAAGCTTAAATCTGATTGGCTGAGTCGTGTAACAGTAGGTCACCTGACTGGTTCATCTGTTTTTATCAATGAATGTGACACAGAGCATTTTTGTTTGCATAACTGAAACACGAAACACTAATGGTGACCTGTAGCTGGGATACACAGGTGGAGTGAGTGAAGGTGTAGTAAAACGCTATTAGTATGTGTGTCTCTGCACTGCACCAGTAGCATTCATGGATGCAGCTTGCTAACCAAGCTGTGAGTCTTGCCTAATATCTCAGCACTCCACCCTCTCATCGTAGTAACTTCTCGCTCCAAAAAGCCCGTATGGTGGCAGCCAAAGTGCTAACCTTGAGGCCACACTTGTTGTAAGCTGGTTGTTAATTGGTTCACATTATTTGTGTTTTATGGATTAATAACACAGAGGACTCACAGAAGAACCTGGCTAACACAGTAGATGTTGTACCAGTGTGATGTGGTGAAGAGAGCGTCAAAATAAAGCTACGCTCCTGCTCACACATATCCAGCCACTGAAGTGAGTTTCCTCTGAAGGGTGGCAGGACCTCGGAGCTACTCCACCACATTGAAAGGAAACGCAGCCAGTTGAGGTGCTTCTGGCTATAGGATGCTTTCTGGGCGTCTCCTGGGTGATATGGTTTGCTATGTCGGGAGGCCCTGGGGCAGACCCAGAACGTGCTGAAGAGATGACGTCATATTATATCTCAGCTGGTTTGAGAACACCAGCTCTCCGAAGAGCTGGAGGAGGTGGCTGAGGAGAGGACGTCAGGGAAGCTGCATCCATGACCTGAACCTGGAGAAGCAGCAGAAAATGAATGGATGGACCAAAGAAACCAATGAGGCACTTTTACATAATGCCCATACTAAAACTAACATAAATTATCTTCAAATGAATAAGACTAAAACTAAACTTAGTTAGGTATAATTGTATCCACACATACATTTCAAGCAGGCCGAGGCCATGTGGAACATCAACTAAGCATGTGATGGCTTGTGTGAAATGATGAAATATTTTTATATGACTACTGTAATTAAGTGTGCCACTGTCCCCTTGTTTCATCACTCAGAGGTCTGCCAGAACTTCTCCTCAAAACGTCACATGAAAAGGAAAGTGTACTTTAAATAGCTGTTCTATTTTTACTGTCCTGTTTTTACCACCGTTCATCATACACCTTAAAATGCTGTTTTGCATGAATAGCGGTGACAGTCAGACTCTATGATCTACAGCATCAGATCACAGTCACAAATTTAGGGGCAGCATTTCTGTCATGTAGTTTTTCATACCAGAAGGTGGAGGGGAAGGGGAGCAGGGATAGTGACAGAGACCACCATGAATTCTACTTATGTGCATTCCATAGGAGAAGACTTGGCGGTGGCAGGGACCACCATGAATTCTTCTCCTATGGAATGTGCAGACGGCTGGTGACAGAAGTGCTTTGACTGGCTGATGGAGTTCAGAGGAGCTGAGGGTCACATGGCTCCGCTTTTGTTCCTCACGGGGACAAATGGGGGCTACGTTGGAACCTTTCAGTCACATGTACTCACAGTGACTGTGCACAGAGAGGAGACGTTCTTCTTCTCTCCTAATCTTGGATAAACACTTGCTTCATAGAGAATTCTGGCCTGTCATCCATGCTATTCTTCTTTTCTCTCAAGAGAAAAGTTATCACTTTTCCCCCTAATTTCACACCCTGGCTGGATCCAGCTCAAACCTCAATAAGTTCATTCAGTTTTTATCTTTTAAATGTCACTTTTCACAAGTTCAATTTATGGATTTAATTTCAGTCACGCCTTCAACAGGAATTCACTGGAAATGTGACCTCAAACAGACCGAGGTACCTGTGGCCCTCACCATGAGATGAGATGCTGTGCTGGTCTTTGCACCTGTGCGTTCTGGCCTCTCCTGGAAGCATGTGTGTTGGACTGTGAAGAGATGTGGAGGATGTGTCCATCAGCACTCCTCTGGAAGCGCCTTGCAGGATGTCTGGCATGACGTTGTGGAGTCTGCTCCGTAGCCTTCCAGTTGATTTATCTTAATTGTCACTGCAGTGAAAAACCTGCCAGTCACACAGTAAAGAAGCCTGACAGATGGTTCGTTATCAAGTGAGGGGAGTTGGGGAACTGCTGGATAGCAGAAATCAGATGGAGCTCAACACGGAAAGCAGATAAAGTTCTTTAGGGAGGGAACGGGTACTTGCTGGCTGACCTAATCACCCTGCATTTTCATCTGCAGAGGCTGCATGAGGCTGACGAGTCATCGAACATATTAGAATTTGAGAAGGCAGTCGAGGAGCCAAATCTGGAAGCTAATAAAGGAAGATGAGGCTTGGAGGAAAGAGGCAGAGGGAAAAAAGCCAAATGGATGGCCTGAAA
This sequence comes from Etroplus canarensis, assembly GCA_015106775.1. Taxonomy (NCBI): domain Eukaryota; kingdom Metazoa; phylum Chordata; class Actinopteri; order Cichliformes; family Cichlidae; genus Etroplus; species Etroplus canarensis. Next base: position 3,543 of record VUQH01089541.1, on the reverse strand, counting down.
GACAAAATACCATCAGACTAATGTGACCCTGCGTATCTGCCTCCCACTGAGGAGGAAAGCTGTCGATGCCAGCTGACATCAGACAGATGTCATGCATGTCCACAACGAGAAAAACACCAGCCAGGGGTTCTGCCAAGGTCTTACAAACCCAGCAATCGTTCTTTCTTCCAGAAGCTACTGGTTATAAAACCGTAACAAGTACAGCCAGAATAAAGAACACTTTATTAATCCCCGGCGGCAAATTACATTGTGTTACAGAGGCTCATTTAGATAGAAGGTTGAAAGGTGAGAAAATTAGGATTAAAATAAATAAACCTGTGTATGAATTGCAATATGTAATATAAATAACTTGTAGGTTAACACTATATACAATATGTAATGTATACAATCTGAAAGCGGTTGAGGTGTCACAGGGAGGAGTCACAGAGTGTGATGTCACAGGAGTGACTTCCTGTGGCGTTCTGTGGAGCATCGTGGTGGAATGAGTCTGCTGCTGAACGTGCTCCTGTGTCTGTCCAGCACATCACAGAGAGGCTGTGAAGGACTGTCCAATTCTACCCTTAACTTGGACAGCGTCCTCGTTTTTGACACCAGTTTGGGTCAGGCCTCACATTTGACAGTAGAATACTTTGGTGTTCAGAGGAGCTTTTGGTCAGCTTAATGACTGCAGGGTGCCCAGGTCCTGTGGCTGCTAAACGAGCCCAAATCATCAGCCCTCCACCCCCCTGCTGTCAGCTGGTATGAAGTGTTTGTGCTAGGTTCGATTTTCACCAAACATGGTGCCAAACATCTCCGCTTTGGTCTCATCTGTCCAACTGTCAGTGTTCCAGGAGTCTTGTGGGGTTTTTCAGATGCAGCTTTGCAAACCTAAGCTTTGCTACCACACGTGTTTTAGAGAGGAGGCTTTCTCCTGGCAACCTTTCCAAACACGTGAGCCTTGTTCGAACTTCAACATTTAACATCATAACTAAGGTATGAAGAGTTTGAGATGCAGCTCTTGAGTTTTTTGCTGTTTCTTTGATCACTGCATGGTCTGACCTTGGGGTGATTTGGGACATCCACTCCTGGGAAGGTTGTTAGGCTGTGCTAACACACCTGAATGCCCCCGATCAAAAAAACTGCCGTACCTCTGGTCCCACTGTCTGATGATTATCAATCCAGTGCACTGGGCTAGCAGCACCTAGCTGCTACTTACCATCTTAATTCCTGCGGAAGCAGTAAGGATGTACTTAGTTTTTGACAGGACTGCACAGAGTTTTGTCAAATGCCTGTAGACCAGCAGCTTCAGTTAACATGGCCATCCTGGAGGTGGCGTTTGACCCTCCAAAAACAAATTTTAAAAATAAAGTGGAGGAAAAGACCAGTCAGAAACTCCAGTACATATACGGTTGTTTTATGTTTCCTACAACATCAGAAACTCCAGCATCACCAGCAAATACAAAGCTATCCAGGCCTCACATTTAAACACAGTTGTCACAGATAAATATGCTGGCTACTCTAATACGGAGTGATCTGCTGGGCTGTGCTGGGGAGCATGTTCTAATGCAGTCAGAGCTGAAAACAAACATTTAAAGTTTTCTGCGCTGTACGCTTTTTCTGCCTGACTCCCTGAATCGCTGCTGTAGAGATGGAGAGGGCCACTGAGAGACTGACTCATTCATTTTGGCCTTTTGTGTAGGGAACCTTTGAAAAATATGAAGTGGTGCCACTGACACCTTAAAAGTTTAACCATACCAGTCACACTGAAGCAGCTGCAGGAACTATCAGAATCCGAATACTTCATTAATTCCAGGGGGGGAATTGTATGTTACTGTGTGTATGTGCTACGGTAAGGCTAGGCTGAGTCATGATGAAAGGGCAGCACATTCTGTCACAGTGAAAATTCAAAATGAAAGCAGATGTTTAGTCTTTAACTTCTGATTTTAAACATCATGTTGCACAAGTTGGTCTTTATTTAACTGATAAGTCAGCCTTTAACAACATGAAAAAATGCCTGACATGATGCCTGACATCACTACTGGTTAGCTGCAGCCTTACACCCTCTACAGACACAAGCTAGATGTGGACTTTAAGCCTGCTGAGACGTAAGCTGTACACCCGGCTATAGCAAGGAGAAGCCTGGATGGTGCAACGCCCTATTACAACAAACCTGGCCTAAGACCTGACCTACCTGTTCATACACCTGGCCCCTGATTAGTCATCTCCATTCAAGGTGTAACCTGAAGTATTACATGCGGTGTTGAAAGTTTCCTTCCTTGTATGATTTTATTGTTGACTTGTATTAAAGTGGTACCTGTGGCAGACTGATCGTGTGTGATTTAGTTTCATGCAGTGCCGCCACAGTTTCAAGTTTAAAAATCAATACCCAAAACAACATGTCTGTAAGCGCGCTGTTTTCCATCCTGCCTTTCCTTCATCGGAGCTTTAATGATGCTGAGCAGTGCGGCTGTTGAAATCTTTACATCATATGTTGTATGACACTGTTTAAACACGTTTTTCTTTTCCATGTCAGATTCTACAGATCTTGGTGAAGGCGGTTGTTGAAAACCTGACTGACAGCCAGGGCGAGCAGGCCGGAGCCCTCGAGTCCAAACTGAAGGAGCTCCTGGGTCGGGTCAGTTCCCGCCACAGCAGTGACGCTGAGGTATGGCGACAGTACGCCCTGCTGTACGGCGACGGCCACCGCTCCAACCCAGAGAACAATGAAAAGGTCGGTACCTAACATTCCTAGACGCTCAGTTAGTTTCAGTTCTGGGGAACATGAGAGTCAGTCAGTCAGCCTTCACCATCCAGGAACTGCCTGCACACTCTGGCTCTGAGCGTTGACCCGCACCAAGAGGAACCCAGGGGCCCGCTGCTCCAGTATAAGTTCCAAAGACCTGCCATCTTATGCTGCCAGTAGTTCCAAGGACACTAACAAAAAGTAGAACGAGGGAAAACACTAGAGTAGGAATCAGGAGAGAGCAATGGTCTGTGGCCACCAACTGGTAAACCCTCACTTTTGGGGGGTGTCTTGTTGTTCACCTTTTGAAATGGATTCACATTGTTTTATGTCTCCTACCTGGACAGACTGATATCCCTGAAGCTTAACTGACTGTTATACTGTAATGATTGAGTGTTCCTTTCATTTTTTGTGAGCAGTTTATATATTTTTTTAAAAGATGAAAAAACATCTTAAGTATGGATAAAAACCAGCTGTTAAATGATAAAATAATGGCATGACTGTGATAACGAGGATACAGTTTCCCATAGTGTAGTGGTTTACACACACACACACACACACACACACACACACACACAGGTCCCTGGTTTGCACCCAGAAAGAGACACAAAGCCAGCCTTGGGGGCCAGTGCACTCCTAGTGCCTGTCCCATGCAAGGATAAATGGAAGGGTTGCATCAGGAAGAATATCTGGTGTAAAATCTTTGCAAAATCACACATGTGGATTCATCTGCTGTGGTGACCCCCTCGGGCAAATAAGAGAGAAGATAAAAGGTCCTTTAGCAGGGGTACAGTTTGCGTTTGTAGACACAGCAGCTGTGT